>APFE030185609.1:142197-175484 GCA_000404065.3 Pinus taeda
AAATAGAAGTCCATCTATTTTTCCCAATTTGACCAATCATCCATAAACAACAACCTGCAATCCATAGACATGATCCATATGTCTAAAAATAGGCATAGTCTAAAAAGAGACATAGTCTAAAAATAGACTTGTGCCAAAAATAGCTTGCGGGCCCACTTAGTGAAGGTGACTCTTTTCACTAAGCTCCATCATCTTGTTGCATTCTCAACAAGCATTTCTTGTTGCACACTTTTCAACAAAATATGTTTAACATCATGAGCTTTAAATAAGGAAAAGAAACTACTCTTGATGTCATTTTTAATTTTTGGTATGTCCTTTGTGAAGTTCATGAACCATGTGAGATCTATCTTTCAAAGAGCTAATGCAAATTGCTCCATTTGTTTATCTTCATTTTTCATTTCATTGGTTGTCCATAATTTTTCGCAGACAAACCAATGCCTCTTTGGATCCCCATCACCTTCATAAAGGAGATTGTGGTTAAATCCCATTTTTGCTTAAGAAGGTATAAATTTAATGTCTTCTTATGTTTGTTTGAATATTCTAATGTATAAATATCAACAGTTAATGAATGAGTAATGTGTGGGTACTTTATTCTTCTTCAACTTAATTTCCTATAAAATCTGTCAATGTTTCATTGGTTTGACATCCTTTATCTATATATTTGACCAACCGATTTGTACAAGGTTGTGTCGGTTCATTTTCCCAACTTGTATCTCTCTCTTATTCAATAGATAGAAATTGTCGCAGGTGGTGTATGTTCATGAGATTTTGAATATGGAGAAGTACATCTTCATTTTTCTTGATTAACTATCCAGGTTTGCTTTATTGCAGGAATTTCGATTTCAAGTCAATCTTCAAAATTCCATGCTCATCTCTTTTATACCAAACTATGGATGGGTTTGAATTAATATGAAGTATTTTTTGGAGAAATTCAATTATAATGATATTGGATATTCTTGTGACTAGGGAAAGTGACATTTCTAGCCTAGATTCATCAACTTCCATATTTTCTACACGCCTCCCAGGGCTTAATTGTAGATTGTTTCTTCTTATCGAAGCGGGCAATGCTACACCTTTGAACTTTGGGCATTATCTTCTACCTTCAGAGGAGTCCCATGCATCATCGTTCTCGCTCTCTTGAACTTTAGTTCTTAATCTCTGGTTAAATGTATCATCCCTTATTTCTTGTCACTTATTTTGGCTTTTGTCCTGTAGTCAGTGTGGTTAACACCCTGCAAAAGTTTTCTCACACTTGAATTTTGGAGCCTACTGAGGATCTCACATTTTGTCGTCTTATGGTTACTCCATGTTTGCCTAATGCTTTATAAAGCATTTAAGTATTTTCCTAGTTTTAAACTGTTAATCCACTTGCACACACATGCTCAATATTCGATGAGTTCATGAGAACACTTCCTTTTAAAAAGCTTATATAGGTGTAGCATCATCCATAAATATGGTGCACGTATCTTGTTTAACTCAATTTGACTTTCAGTGTGCATCTTTATTGACAATCCCCCTCACCTTGTTGTGTTTGTACTTCTATTTTGGTTAGCTTTTTCAACTGTCATCTTTTTCTCATTTTTTCTTTCACAAGTGTCGATTTCACATTCACGGCTATCATTTTGAATAGGTTTTACTTTAATATATGTCATTTTTATAATATATTTTCTCTAGCATGTATTACTCTTAAGGTTGTTCACATTTTGCAAGTGTCATCTTCATGTTTTCCTCTTGTCGCAGACGTTGATTTTGTTTTTTCACTCATGTGTGAGTTGCACCCTTACATATTATAAAAGTTAGTTCTTATGCACTCTTTTGCATCAAGTGGTCTTACATATCATTATAATATATGCTAGATACAATCCTATAGCTAATCACACCTTTTGGTCATAGTCGTCTCATTTATCGTAGCTTGTGTTCTAAGTGTTGTAATGTGTCGTATCAACTGTCACACTTAGAAATAGGTGTCGTTTTGTTGTTGTTTTAAGGTGCGACTATTGTTCATGAGTCTTATGGGTTCCATTAGCTTGTATTAAATTTTTATGTGTGACCTATTTTTGAGTCGTGTTAGGATGCATTTCTTTCTCCTACTGTGTTGGTGCCACACTTAGCCATTATGAGAGATCTCCTTGGTCCTTCAGCCCTTCGCAAGTTCTAAAGGTGTTAATCCTCTTACTAGGTGATAAGTGCAACCTATTCATGAGCCTAATTGACATATATTTCCTCACATACTGGTGCATTAATTCTTTTCTAAGGTATCCTCCCTCTCAAAATGCATTAATACTTCCTAAGGATCAGTTACTTAGTCTTGTGTTGTCTCCCTTAGTGAAAAGCACATTCCAAATGAACAAGTAGCCACTGTTGGAGAGAAATACATCCTTCCAAGCCTGAGCACACTTCAAAACAATGAAGCACACTTCAAATTCTATATGAAAAAGTGCATTTCAAAAGAACAAGGACCTTCTCTCCTCCAAAAAGTGCACTTGGCACAAACAAGGACCTTATTGCCTTAAAAAAGCACATTCTAAGAGCCTAAGCACACTTTAGAACAATGAGTGCACTTCAAAACTATGATCTCACTCCTTCGACTCAAATAATTTCTTCCTCCTTGAATTCATGGTACACTCACAAAGCATGAAGCTTCATTCTTCTCTTAGAGTGCATGGCATACTCACGAAGCATGAAGCCTTAGAGCCCATGGTGCAATCATGAAGCACGAAGCTTTATCCTTATGTTTGAGCACATGGTGCAGTCACAAAGCTTGAAGCTTGAGTGCACTCCTGTAGCATGAATAATTGTGCCCTATTTGATCACGTGAGTGCATCTTGAAGGCTTGAGTGTTTCTCCTTCGTCTCTTAGGAGTGTACCTTTGCACCTTCTTAGTATTTTTGAGCACATGAGCGCACCTTGAATGCATAAAGCCTCTCTTCTTTGTCTCTTTGAATTTTTCTGTTGCGCCTTCTTAGTTTCTTTGAGTGCATGAGCAGACCTTGAAGGCCTGAAGGCTTGAAGCACCACTCCTTCATCTCTTCGGATTTCTCTCTTGCGCCCTTGGTGTTCCCTCCCTCTTGCTTGAGTGCAAAAGCACACCATGAAGGCCTCTTGTGAGCTTTGATGAGTTTAAATATTATGTTAGGAATATAGTTCATAATAAGTAAATAAATAAAATAAATGTAAATAGTAAATAATCAAATATTGGTTATGTTAATTAGTCATTAGGTTAAGTGAAAAGTCATGTCTAAAAGACATGCCCAGTTACAAAAGGATGCCTTCTTAAGTATATATTCAGGGCCTCGTTGTAACATTTGAACATCACATATACATTTTATATATATAATAAATTATTATTTCAAATACCTGTTGTGTATTTTTACATTCAAGTCTACAAGCTATCATTTTTTATGCTTCATATTCTCTCCCAGTCAAACCTTCTTATTTAACACTCTCACATACCTATCATGATCATATCATTCCATGAGCTAGGTATTGATAGAATAGATGTTTTAATATTGATTTTTCATTTCCATGAATGATCTTAATTCTCAAGAATACTCCCTCAGCATGAAAATGTGATGCTCAAGATCATATAGCAAGGATAAAGCATAAATAAACACACGCAGAGAAGAAGAAAACAAGAAGGTTATCATGAAGACATGAAGCCAATCATGAACCAAGACAAAAAGAATACATTGCATGATGAATCAAAAGATTATGACATTGATCAAAAACCCTTTGGAGGGTGAAGACGAGCAACAAAATGGATCTTTCATGAAGATGAAGCATAGATCATATCTATCATCAAGAATGCAAGATGAAGTAGAAAGGAAGCCAGTTTGGCATTGCCACCTCAACATGAAGTTCATGTCATCATTGTCAAATTGTAATCTGTACCAGTGTCATCATAATAGTCAATGTTTTTCCATCATGTAGAAGGTAATGATGTATTCTCAAGAAGATGACAAAATGTAATATTTGGAATTCCAAGAGTCATATGTGGAATATGAAAAGCCACTTAGTCATATATGGACAAAATGACTTTATGAGAAGTTCAATAGTTGTTTAGAATTCTAAAGGACACACTAGAAATTCAAGAGTCATGAGGATATGAAAGTTCATTCCTCTTATTATAAAAGAAACCTCATAACTCGAGCAAAAGGCTTTTGGAGGCTTAAGATTTGAAGATATAGTCTTGGCTTCTCTACTCGGCGTAGGAGATAAAATTATTCCTTGGAGAAGAAAGAAGTGGCTTAATGTTCCACTACTGGAACTAGTGCCTCACCATTGTAATTGTGTATTTAGATATTTCACCTTATAATTGAAGCTCGATGAGCTAACATAGTTTCATGCATGTATTATGAATTTCTTAGGACTATTCTTTAGATATTTTCTATATATGTTTCATTCATATGCACTAAGGAAATTGAACTATTTGATGGTATGGGCTTATCTTGTTGAAGGTGTGATTTATGTGGTTTAATGAACGTTGTGTCTATGTGAACTATTTCGCTAGATAAATAACAAATATTTCTTTGATCGTGTTTCTTTGTTAGGTTAATACTATTAATTCCTTCTAGAGGCTCAGTTTTGTCTCCCCCTCATGAAAATATCCTTTTACACATTACAATCAGTGTTTCATAATGTTAACTTGCTTGTTCAATTGGTATATATATAATCTCTTATGTTATTCATTGAAACCAAGGTGAACCTTACAGTTATTATGACACAATCAATAATCTGGATGGGGCTCCTACTCCAAACGATGTGAGATCTAACTAGGACTTCACGTCGGGGAGACCCATGTATGTTGGTGGTATCTAGCACCATCAACATTATGGCACTAGAAGGAGGGCCAAATGACAAGTTGTGCCAATTGAGTCTATGTTGAATCTCTTAGCTTTAATGGTTCATCCTCAAACCATAATCCTGGAATGTTTTTATAACCTATCCCCTGGTAAAAATTTCATCTCCACAAGACAAATTTATGCCTTGTCTCATTTGAAGTTCGATGGTAAGGGTAAAATAACCAAATTCAAGAATTTTTCTTGCAGTTTTTCAAGTTTTGTGAATCTTATGAAATTGAAGATGAAGATATTGTGTGTGTGTGTATTTATTCCTCACGCTTGAAGTTTTTGTCAATCAATGGTCTCATACCTTACCATTTACTTCCATCTATTATTTTTATCAATTCCTTAAGGAGCTTCCTCAAGCTTTCGATAGGTATGATTACTGATATGTTTATAAAATAATTAATCAACTAAGGATGTGCCCTAATGACTCAATTGAGGATTTTTCTAATAGATTCCTTCACTTATGTTATGAGTTGCTTGGAGAATATCCAGAATTGTATTTCCTTAAAAGGAAGTTTGAAATTTTAGTTTAAATCTCTTTACATGGTGAATGTAAACCCCCATATGTTTGGGTGCCTCCTTTGTTGAAGTTGCGAAATCATAAAATCAAATGTATAATCCATCTTCTCCTCAATATTTTTCCACTATTCATGATTCAGATCCAATGGAGGAAACCTTGGAGTGGTTCAAGAATCCTCATGTGAAGGTTAATCTGTGTATTCACCAAGATAATATTAGCGCTCATAGTTGTAGTCTTGAATCTAATTCAGATTCCTGTGATCAGGTGCAACATAGACACTCTTCCCAGGTAAATGAGTAGTAATGTGAGGATTATTTTGATCTTTCTTCTCTTTTTCAAAATCCTGTGTCAAGATTATGTTTTTCCATCCTTAGTTGATTTTGAATCTAATAATATCGGTGATGAATCAAATGATGTTGATTTTTTTTTATCAATCTAAAGCCATGGAAAACCATCATTCTGATTATTTTGATTCTATAGATGAAGGTGATTATGATTTCCCAAGTGAACCATTTGATCTTTTAGTTTCTCAAGAAGACTTTATTTTGAAATATTTAGATCTTGAATATAATTCAATTAAAAAATATGTTCTTGTTGAAAATTCCACTTGACCTCACTATCCCTCATGTTCTACTTTTTGTAATGCACCAACTTGTGAAGAATATATTGCATGCTCTTTATGTTCATCATCTAATTAGTTGTATTTTTAATTGACACATGATAGTGAGGTCATCCATGATGAAGAAGAAGGTAAGTAGTTTATCAAGTATCCTTTCCATTCCTTGTCATTTCCAATTTTGCATGAAGAAAATTCTTCTATCTAGGTTACTCATTATATTTTTATTTATTTATCCATATTTAGATGTGCAAGTAGAAGAATATTTTGACTTGGGTAATTTTTTTGTCAAAAATGTAAATTATGATCGTACTATTGACGTGGATGGATACCATTTGGATAAAAATGATATTGTTATTGATGGTAGTTTTCCATATACCATGCATGATCTGATCCAATCTTTGATATCTCATTCTACAACCTTGGAAAGTTATAGGACTTAGTAGGAAGTCGGGAACTTCAACTTTTGTTGATGGTTTTTATAGGTTCTTGCAACTCTAGTAAGATCCCTGAGCTAGGTCAAATCTGTATTTTCTTGCACAATTCTTTTCTTTGCATGGTTTCACTAGATTTAAATACCTTCTTGAAATATGTTTGTTATTTTAAATATGCCTCTTTAAACTTTCAAGATATCATTTCTGGTTGGATTGAATATTTTATTTCAATTATTTCATCTTCATGCAAATATATTATATCAAACTCAAGTTTCGAATGTATACCTTTCATAAATGAGAGAAATGTTGAAGTTGATGATGCTAAAGATTATATTTGACCAACAAATTCATACATGTCAAAGTTGTTTGAAAGTAATCATCTCCTAATACTTCTTGTGAATATTCTGATATTGATTATTTCCTTCATGGCACCAAATATCCTTCTCAGTACCAATGAATGTTAGTGTTATTTGTTGAATCGATTTCCACTACTTCTCGACTAGTTTCATGTGCTTGCCATATTGACATTCCCTTTTAATGATTATGATGCTAGTCCATTTTGTAACCAGTCACAAGTGGATGGTTTGTCTCATTCAGCATATGAGGAAGATTATTCTTTCATTCGAAGCATTTTTAAATTTGTTCAAACTAATTTACCTTTATTGTCTCCTAACTAAGAATCTTATATTTTATTTAACCCATCTAACCATGGTTCTTGTTCTAAAAACTATCATTCAATTGATCATTTTCCCACTAGCATATCTCATAAAAAAAAATCTATATTGATTGGCCCTTATGGTTTGACATCTCAATATTTAAATACTTTTCAAGTAGTTTAGTCACTTCAACCTCCATTGATGGTTACGTCAAGCCCTCACTATCTTGAAAAGATTTCTGAATATGATCAGATTTATTTTCCCTCACAATATTCTCATCTTGATTCCACACAATTAATTGAAAAATCATTTTCCCAAGGATTTCAATATTTCCAAGAGGATTATTTCCAATTTCATGATCCAATCTATCATAATTATAATAATCTTACTTAGCAAGCCCATTTTCTAAAAGAAAGTTCCAATCTTTCCTTATGTTTGCTAAGCAAGACAATATAAATGTAGGTGTTTTCACAAGGAGTTGTAGAGGCTTGTATGATATTTGTTCTTATAAGAAAGATAAGGTGGTAGGTTGGGTAAAGTCAGGTGTAATGACACATCTTTCTTTCTTTAAGAAATACGTTCTATTCTTTGTGCTAGATATTAAAGTTCTCATTTTTTGTGTTTCAAATTATTATATATTGGTTGTAATTGATCTTATCTTTGTGTTTGTAGGTCAGAACCAATTACGATGGCTTCATTAGAAATACCATTACACTTAGCCTTGACCTTATACCTTGTTAGGTTAGGACTAGGCTTATTTTCATTTGGTTTCCTTTGCATTGCACCTACCTTCTATCCTACTCTGCATCTAGTCTTTGGATATGTTTTGTATTTGTATTTTTTCCTTACATTATGAATTTATATTTTGCCTCTGTTAACTTGGTTATTTTGTTTTGTTTCATTTTTTTGTCATGTATTTTCTTCTTTTTTTGTTCAATAATACTTTGCATGGAGGATGCTCCTATTTGGCTCAAAACACAATGTGGCAAAACTTGAAAAGGGCAATTGTGATGAAGAACAATGCTTGGCTAATCTATTGTGTCTTCTCTATATTGGGTATAAATATATTTAAATTCAATGATGTATGAGTGGAAAATATGGTACACTTAAAAGGAAAGCCTTTGGTCAAACTATAAAGCTTGTATCTACTCTACGATCCTCATTCCTCAACTCGACTTTGTAAGTAAATAGTGTGTTTTTCTTGTTGATCCAATTGATTAGAGAAAGGATAAGGGGAAAATTTAAAGTCAGCAAACCAATACCATAGGTCATATAAATACTTCTTTGAATGGGAAACATCCTATGCTCTCCATAAGTCAAGATCCCTCTTCCACCCATTGAAAATAATAAGTGTCGAATCACATTCCTATTAAATAAATCAATAAAGGGTGAAAGAAGAGAAAGGCTTCCTGCACAAGGAGGTGAAACAAGTGACTTCACCGAGGTATTGTCCAAGCTTGTTGGCAATGAAGCAACACTTGTGCTTCTGTAGTGACTCTGTCGGGGTACTTTCCAAGCCTATTGGCAGTAGAGCAACACCATAGATGAAACTCATACTATGAAAATCTTAAACTCACCGCGCATATTACCCTCTACTAGATCAAAACAATTGTGATTTGGCAAGACTTGATATGTGTGTAACTAAAGGGGACTATCTCTCTAACCGGATTAAGTAAGGAAGCCAAGGAAATCTGCAATATTAATCAATACTTGCTGAAATATTGAGAACTTTCACTTAGAGATTAAACCTAAACAAAGAAGCTTGAGTTCTATTAGTGTGTCGCCAAGTGTTGTCCCTATGATCAACGCACTCCAAAATTTTTCTCTTGGTGCCGAATGAGGATCTTATAGTCTATCTCTTATGGTTACTACATGGTCTTCTGATGCCTTGTAAATCATTTAAGTCTTTTCCTAATTTTAAATTTTCAAGCCACTTGCACATGCATGCTTGGATAGGAATAGCACCATACATCAAGATTTTTCATATGCAATGTTCAAATCATGTTGATAGTTAGTGTGAATCTTTACTGGAAGTCCCCTCAAATTTTTGCATTTGTACTTCTATTTTGGTGGGTTTTCTATGTTATCGTCTTTTGCACATTTTTTCTTTCACAAGTGTTGCTTTCACATTGGCAACTATCATTTTGAATTTATTTTACTTTAATAAGTTTCATTTTCATGATATATTATCTCTAACATGTGTTAATTTTAAGTTCATTTGCATTTTGCAAGTGTCATCTTCATGTTTTCCTCCTGTCACAGGTGTCGCTTTTGTTATTTTCACTTCATCATGGGTTACATCCTTGCGTATTATAAAAGTTAGTTCTGGTACACTCTTCTACATCAAATCATCTTACATATCATTAAAATATTCTCTAGATGCAATATTACATCTTATCGCGCCTTTTGGTCATGGTCGCCATATTTATCGCAACTTGTGTTCTAACTATTGTAATGTGTCGTTTCAACTATCGCACTTCGAAATACATGTCATTTTGTTGTCCTTTTAAGGTGCGATTATTTATCATGAGTCATGTGCATTCCATTGGCTTGTATTGATGGAATTTATGTGTGTGACTTATGTCTAAGTTGTGTTAGGATGCATTTATTTCTCTTACTCTATTGGTGCCACACTTATCCATTGTGAGAGCTCACATTGGTCCTTCAAACTAGTGCAGATTATAAAGGCATTAATCCTCCTACTAGGTGATAAGTGCAACTTATTCATGAGCCTTATTGATGTATATTTCCTCCCATACTAGTGCATTACGTATTTTCTAAGGTCTCCTCCCTCTCCAAGTGCATTAGTACTTCCTAAGGATAAGTCACCTAGCCTTATGCTGCAACCCTTAGTGAAAAGTGCATTCCATATGAATATGTATCCATTTTTGGAGATAATTATGCACTTCCAAGCCTAAAAACACTTCAAAAAAATGAAATGCACTTCAAATTCCCAGTGAAAATGTGCACTTAAAAATAAAACAAAGCTTCTCGCCTCCAAAAAGTGCACTCGGGACAAACAAGGACCTTCTTTCCTTAAAAAAGTTCACTTTGAGAGACTGAGTGCACTTCAAAACAATGATCACACTTCATAACTATGAGTTCACCTCTTCAACTCAAAGAAATGTGCCCTCCTTGAGCGCAGGGTCCACTCATAAAGCATGAACCTTCTTTCTTCTCTTAGAGAGCATGGCATACTCATGAAGCATGAAGCCTTAGAGTGCATGGCGCAATCACAAATCATGAAGCCTCATCCTTCTCTTTGAGGGGATGGTGTAATCATGAATCTTGAAGCTTGAGCACACCCATTTGTCACGAAGAACTTTTCCCTCTTTGAGCACATGAGCACATCCTAAAGTCTTGAGTGTTTCTCCTTCATCCCTTTGGAATGCACCCTTTTCCATTTTTAGTCTCTTTTAGTGCATGAGCACACCATGAATGCTTGAAGGCATGAATCCTCACTCCTTCCTCTCTTCAGATTGTTCCCTTTTTCCTTTTTATTCTCTTTGAGTGCATGAGCGCACCTTGAAGGATTGAACACCTAAAACCTCACTCATTCATCTATTAGGAGTGTGCCCTTGCACCCTTGGTGTTGTCTCTCTCTTGCTTGAGTGCACAAGTGCATCTTGAAGGCCTCTTGTGAGCCTTATGATTTTAACTGTTCCCTCCCAATTAAGCCTTAATATTTTAACCCTCTCGCGTGCCTATCGCGAGCATACCATTCCATGAGCTAGGTGGTGATAGAATAGATGTTTTAAGACTAATTTTTCCTTTCCATGAATGATTTTCATTTAGCATGACAAGGTGATACTCAAGAGAAGATAGCAAGGATAAATCATAAAGAAACACCTGCAGAGAAGAAGAACAAAATTAAGCTATCATGAAGACATGAAGTAGATCATTGAATGAGACAACAAGAAGACATTGCATGATGACTCAGTAGATGTTTACATTGATAAAAGACCCTTTAGAGGGTGAGTGTGAGAGAAAAATTGGACATTTCATGAATATGAAGCATAGATCAGAGCTATCATCAAGAAAGCAATATGAAGCAACAAGGAAGATAGCTTGGCATTGCCACCTCAACATGGAGTTCATGTCATCATTTTCAAGTTGTAACATGTACCAGTGTCATCATAATAGTCAATGTGTGCCCATCTGTCATGCCACATCATCATGTAGAATGTAATGATGTATTCTTAAGAAAAGGATAACATGTAATGTGTGGAAATATAAGAGTCATTAGTGGAATATGAAAAATCACTTAGTCATATATGGACAAAATGTCTTTAGGAGAAGTCCAAAAGTCATTAGAAGTTCGAGAGTCATGAGGGTAATCCAAGAGTAATTAGGATATGAAAGGTCATTCCTCTTGTTATAAAAGAAACCTCATAACTCAAGCAAAAGGATTTTGGAGGCTTAAGCTTTGGAGAGATAGTCTTGGATTCTCTACTTGGCATAAGAGAGAAAAGTATTCTTTGGAGAAGCAAGAACTGACTTAATGTTCCATTATTGTAACTAGTGCCTCACCATTGTAACTTTGTACTTGGATATTTCACCTTATAATTGAAGCTCGATGAGACAACACATTTGCATGGATGTATTATAAATGTATTAGCACTATTGTTTATATGTTTTCTATATATGTTTCATTCACATGTACTAAGGATATTCAACTATTTCGGGGGCATGTGTACTTATTTTGTTGAAGGTGTGTTGTATGTGGTTTAATGACCATTGTGTTTATGTGAGCTATTTCACTAGATAACTATCAAATGTTTCTTTGTTCATGTGTCTCTCTTAGGGTAGTATTATTACTTCCTTCGAGAGGCTTATTTTTGTCTCCCCTCTCGTGAAAGTATCCTTACACACATTACAATTGGTGTTTCACAATGTTAACTTACTTTCTTGTTCAGGGATTATGTATATAATCTCTTATGATATTCATTGAAATGAAGGTTAACCTTACAGTTATGGTGGCTGGTCGATACTCCAGATGGGGCTCCTACTCCAAACGTTGTGAGGTCTAATTGGGATTTCTCATACGGGAGACCTCCTGTATGTTGGTAGTATCCAAAACTAGCAACATGTCCATTTATATCTTTTGGATATTAGTCAATTTTTTATATTGGCATGAATGTGCTTGTGTCCTCTAATGGGTTTATTCCTCAAGTGTATACATGTGTTCCTTTCTGACTAACCGTGTTCGTCTCATTTTGACTTTCAAATTAATTTATGCTTCTTTATTCTGTTTTCTAGTTTTCTTTGTTCACTTCTCACAAATCATTACCCACCCATTGTAGACCTGACTTACACCTATTCAAATATGGAGCATTTGAAAAAAAAAATTATTTACTTCAAAAATATTCTCATTCCTCCTTTTCATTTTTGCATCAAGCATCGAGGAACTTCTTCCAGCCATCTAGCTCTTACTTCAGTTAGAATATATTGGTGTTTGTAGGGGTTTTTGATATTTGAATGTGTCTCTAACTTCTTTGTTGAGAAGAAAGCTATGTAGAAAGGTAGGTATAGTGAAAAATAAATTGTCATAGAAATTATCAAAAGAAATCGCTTTAATTCGTTCCATAGAAGTTCCTTCCAATATCGTTTCTTCCTCACAAAATTTGTCTAGTGTCATTTCAAGACACTCAAGCAAGTTAGTATTTCCTCAATTTTTTAATTTTAGAGCTAGTCATCCATCAGGTTATGTTTGTCACATTAGTGACTTGGTCGAGGTATTTCTTTATTTCATTAGGAGAAACCTCAATAAATTTTTCATGTGCTTCCTCAAAGAAGTGTGCTCTAGTTTTTGTGATTGATAGTTTGTTTCTCCTTACATAATATTTTAGGTAGTTATTGTTCTTTGTCTGCCACCACTCTTGTATCTCTTCCAAATTTAACATTTATACATGCATATTATGTATTATTGGGTCCAAGACTACTGGAAATAGAATCAATGTTGCAACATAGAAGAACAAAGAGATACAAATTAGTGGAGAGCCAACAAACCAACATTTGTATCACATATCCTCAACAACCAATCAAGAAGAGTACATAGAGTCGGTTATATATATATATATATATATATATATATATATATATATATATATATATATAGATATATGCTAGTTTAACTGCCTAAACCAATGGAGCTTCCTAACTTACAATGGAATATTTTGTGTCGTCTCAACTAAACTAGTCAACTAAGTCTACTAATCCTTCCAACAGGGTCCAAAACTAAATGCTCCAAGATGATATCAACTTGATCTAAAAGGGGCTCCAATTACAATGATGAAGTTGAGTAACAGAAATTGTAAGAACAAGAATATGGCATCCATGTAATCACACAAAACATGATTCAGACGGAAAGAGTTAGTTCTGATGGGCACGAAAGGATAGGAGAGTAAGTGTTGTCAAGGAAGAGATGCACAAGGACATGCATCATTTATCTAATAGTAGTAACTATGATTTTGTTGATAAGGAGTCGATGGACATTTCATGATGGAAGAAGTTGTAACTCTCATACAACTCATCACACTAAGCTGTCAAAGGGTAGATGTACAATGGAACTAGATGAACATGATTTGGGGTATATTATTGAAGCCTCAGGTCCCCTAATGAAAAAGGAAACTTATATGTGTTCTAAGAGTGATGGAGGTCACAGGAGTGGCAAAATTTGTAGAACAAGTTAGTGGCCAACACCCTCCCGCAATGCTCAAGGAATTTACACATGATATCAATATGAATGTCTCCATGAATGATGAGGATGATCTTTATTTTTTTTCATAGGTGCTGAAATTTGTGCCTAAGATCTTTTCAAATATTGATTGTGTGATGTCATGGATTTCCCAGTCAAAGGTGGTGATGAGATGCGAGTGTGGTAGAGCTGACTTAGGGAGTTGTAATTTTTATTAGTTTTTGAATTCTAAGGTTGTTTTTATTATATTTTGGTATAAGTTAACTTATATAGATCATTAAAGGAAACCAAGGATTGGTTTCAATGGGTAGAGATGTTCTTTTTAGGATGGTTGTATTCCTTTGATGCAGAGAGGATTGAATTATCCCACGAGTGATGCAACAAAAGTGTAATGACCCTTCCATGGTGGTGTAGTTAGATATTAGAAATTGGTTTCTCAAATACCTCTACCGTGGTAAATTAGTGGCCATCATGGTTGGGAAATCTTGGATCGATCATAGGAAATACTGAAATTATTGGTTATATAATACAAGTCGGTATATGTAAGAGTAGTGGTATGGCCAAATATTGGCAGAAAAGGAATCGGTGGACTATGATGGTGTGATTGTTGTGTTAGGCTGTGACATGGTGTTCACGCCTGGTTATGCCAAGGAAACTAAGGTTCCCTTAAAACATGGTTTGATTAGGTCACACTATGTAGGTAATAATTTTATTGAGACCTCTCATAATATTAGGGATTTATGTGTGAAGTTAAACCTATACCTTGTCGATGGTATGTTGGAGTGATGAGATGCAGTCATGTAAGTTATTTCTAGAGAGGAGACCATGAGGCTTGGAGTGTGTCAAGGAAAGAGATTTCATATGTGAAATGAATAATGTTGAGACCATTGGTGACATATAGAGCAGTCTACGACCAAGGGTTCTACTATTTAAAGCATTGCAATGAAGTGTTATGTGTATGTCAAGTTGAGAGACAGCAGAATAATTACCAAGATAGAAACAATTAAAAATAAAAGTATATATTACAATGGAGTCAAGTATTGCAAATAAATGGGCATATGACTATAAGACTGTGTAAGGAATGTGTACACTTAGGAAATTGGTAGTAAAGTTTGGTGTTAGACCTATGTGATAGGGGGCATGTTGGATTAACAAATACCTTGGGCATAAACTTTGAGGGGGGTAAGGGATAGAGTTAGTGGGGTTGACTCACTTGGTTGGTTTGGCTGGATTTGGTCAAACAAAACCCCAAGTCAAGGTGTAAGGGGGGATTGTTAGGTAAACTTGACTCAAGGAAAGAGTCAAAGTTAACCATGTCAAAAGTAGTGGTTTTGGGCCCATGGTTTTTGTTGAAATATGTAAATAGGTTTGGTATTCATAATGAAATATGTAATCATGATTTTATGTATTTTATGTAAAGAGAAAATCAATTTATTATTTTTATTCTTGAGGTATGGGTTTCATGCTCAAGGAAAAATTATTTTTAGGTCAGTCACCCATTGATTCCTTTTAGGGCTTGTCATTTAGTCTATAAGTCAATTGAATCATTGTCATGTATTGAAGACCCTTTTGGGCATGTTACATATTGTAAAGAAATTTTATTTGAGTCCAAAATAGAGTCAAAGACCCTCCAAGGCCATGTCAAACAAGTATCAACAAGTCGGCCTACATGAAGCAACAAGTTGGCCTAAAGATAGCAATTCCTACCCCTTAAAAGCCTATATATAAGAAGGAACTCGAAATCATTTGGACACACACTCAAGCAAGTTTGATTTCCTTATGATAGAAGCTGGAAAAGGATGAAAAATAAGAAGAAGAGGAAGCTCGAATTTTTTTGTCTTCTCTCTCTCTTATGTGAGGGTTTCTACAATTTTTGGGCAAGTCGAAGTGTTGGAAGGTTGTTGGGGTTGAATTTATAGAACATCTATAGGGTCAAAGTTTCAGAAGAAATTGTTGGGTCGAAGTTCCAGAAGAATTTGTTGGGTTGAAGTTGTAGAAGAATATGTTGGGTTGAAGTTTTAGAAGAAATTATTGGGTCAAAGTTCTAGAAGAAATTGTTAGGTCGAAATTGCAGAAGAATTTGTTAGGTTGAAGTTGCAGAAGAAAATGTTGGGTCAATGTTCCAAAAGAAACTTTCGATGTTGAAGTTGTTGAAGAAGTTGGGGTCAAAGTTGCTAAAAGGAACAATCATCAAAGAGGAAAGGTTTGACTTGGTATTGTAGGTTTCTTGGTCAAGTATCATAGGTCCTTGAATTTATCAATTGAAGTTCTATAAGGAGAGAAGAATTCTTGGGGGTTTTCCTCTCAGTTGGAGAGGTTTTGGCCCTAGATGATCACTTATATCTTGTATCTTCTTATCCTATTGTTCTTTGTGGATTGTTAGTTGTTTGATGAAAATAACATTAAATATAATCAATAAAAATAAGAATCTAATTAAGTTAAGTAAAATACGTCAAAATAAACTATCAAAGTAAGAGAAACTACCTAACTTGTTGCCTCAATATTTCTCAACAGTTTTTTGGTTTCATATGAAAAACATGTAATTGAGCCTTTAAAAGGCTAGGTGGAAATATATTGTAATGTGATAGTAGGTGTGAGAAATGAAGGTTCAATTGGCTAGCCTGGCCAAGTATTTGGACATGGATCTAATGGAATTTTGTCAACTAGTTGTTATGTTTGCATGTTTTAGCTTTGGTGTTGTTAGTAATTTTGATTTTTCTTCTCATAAAATTTGTTTCTCTTCGTTAAACTTTATAAAATTACAACATTCTAGCTCTTACCATCATAGTTCCATACCCATTCCCAATCCAAGTGATAGTAGGAGCCAATATCCTGACAAGGGGTTGGACTTGAAAAGGTCCACACTATGAGAGATATCTCCTTTAGAGAAAAAAATACAACATATCTTAGCCAAAATGGGGGGTCATGGGAGGCCTCATCGAGTCCATGTGGTGGTGAACAATTTCCAAGCTGAGCACTAGTCCATTGTGCTTGAGATGTTAGGTGATATAGATAGTATGAGTTTTGTTACTTTGATAGATCTAGGAGCTACTTAGTCTTTTATTTTTCTAAATTCATGTTAAAATTTAAACATAATGTAATTGCACAACATGAGTTTAGGCATGTACATATGTTGTGTAGTATGAAAATAAATGTAGGAAAGTTGGTAAAGGATTATGAGGTGAATTCGGGAGCATGTAATGCCAATTTATCCTTGTACTCTAAAATAATGGGTTCCTGTGATGCAGTCATGGGAATGGATTGTTGGAATAGCATGAGGCAGTTTTAGACTACAAGTATAAGATACTACATTCCACAGACAATGAAGGGTAAATAAAATCCTTGATGGGAAAGAACCGAGGGGTGTCCCTAAGGTTCATTGCATTGATGCACTTGATGAAATGTAGACAAAGAGGATGTCAATTATTCATGGTGATAGCACTAAATGATAAAAGCAACTCTAGAAATCTAGATAAGCATCCAATTCTTATTGAATTTAGGGATGTATTTCTCAAATAATTTCGTAGGGATACCCTCAAAAATGGAAATTGATTTCACCATCAACCTTAAACCAGGACCAGAGCCTATTGCAAAGGCACCACACCGTATGTCAACTCTAGAATTAAAAGAGTTACAAATACAACTAAAGGAATTATTGTACATGGCTCATTCATACAACCCAACATATCTCCATGGGTAGCCCCTATAATTTTTGTTAATAAGAAAGATGGGACTTAGCAAGTTTATATTAACTATCATTAGCTAAATAAGGTGATGATCAAAAATAAATATCCTTTGTCAAGGCTAGATGAATTTTTCTATCAAATGAGGGGAGTCATTGTGTTTTCAAAGATAGATCTGAGATCAAGGTATCATCAATTAAGAATCAAGAAAGAAGATACCCCAAAATCAACCTTTAAGACAAGATTTGGGTATTTTGAGTTTGTAGTATACCCCTTTGGACTGAAAAATTCCCTAGGTGTTATAAAGAGTTTAATGAACGAGATATTCTAGGAATACCTAGATAATTTAGTACAAGTCTTTATCGATGAAATTTTAATCTACTCAAGAACCCCATAGGAGCACCATGACACTTGAGACAAATTTTATGGTGTCTGAGGGAGAACTAGCTGCATGGAAAGTTGTCAAAGTGTTCATTTTACCAATCCAAGATCCATTATCTCTAGGAAGGGTATCGCAGTAGAACCGGTGAACATCGAGGCTATCATGAAATGGTTGGCAATGGTCGTGGTTCATAAAATATGTAGTTTCATGGGCATGATTAGTTATTATTGTAAAATTTTCAAGGGGTTTCCAAATAGAAACCCCCACCACTGAAATCCAAAGAAAGAATTAGAATTTTTCTTGGATTGAAAAATGTGAAGGTCCATTCCATATGTTAAAATTATTATTAAAAATTGCACCAATATCAAAGTTGCTAGATATGGAGAAATAATTTCCGATGTGCACCGATGCCTCCAAGGACATGGTTGAATACTAATGCAAAGGAAGAGTAATAGTGTATGCATTAAGAAAACTTTTAACCCATGAGGAGAACTACATAATGTATTATCTATAAATTCCAGCTACTGTATACACCCTAAAGATTTGGAGACACTACTTACTAGGAAGGAAGTTATAACTAAGGACTCAACAATGTGTATTCACCCAAGGCCATTTAAATGTCAGAAAAGGAATTTGGTATAGCTAATAAATGAATATGATTTTTATATTACTTAAGTAAATGGAACAGTAAATGGGGTGGTAAATGCTATAAGTAGGAGACCTCGAATATTTTTGGTGATCCCCCCAAAGACAATCATGAGGGAGATGTTGCTTGATTTCCAAATTGATGAAACCTAGTCCAAGGTTACAAAGAGTTTAAGGGAGGATGAGATGATGATCCTAAAATATGATGGATACTCTCTATATAGTGATGGACATTTATGATTCTATAGAAGGATATATATATGTTATCAAATGAATATATACGCAATTTATCTTGAGAAAAGCACACTGAGCATTGTATGTGGTACACCCCAATTTTAATAAGATGAAAGTAGATGTGAAACTATTATTCTTCTTGAAGGGAGTGAAGAAGGAAATTATGAATTTTGTAGCAATATATTTAGAGTGTCGAGTAAAATTCAAGCACAGGCATCCAACAAGGTTATTATAACCCCATTAGGTACCAAAGTCGAAATGGGAATTTATATCAATGGATTTCATCATGGGATTATCGATGACCACAAGGAGACATGATGTTATATTTGCAGTATTAGACACATTGACCAAGAGCACCTATTTTACACCAGTTGATACTAAATATAAGGCACCTAAGATCACCATATTTTTCATTGATGATATTGTCAAATTACATGGAGTGCCAAGGAATATGATATTATATGGGGAAGTAGTGTTTACATGAAGGTTTTGGACAAATTTCTAAGAAGCCTTGGAACCCAGTTAAAGTTCAACATTACTTATTACCTTGAGACATATGGTCAAATAGAAAGGACTATAAAATCCTCAAGGACATGCTATGAATGCATGGGATGGATCAACAAAAAATATGGGAAGAGCTTTTACCATTGGTGGAATTTGCTTACAATAATATTTATCACAGTTACATCAAGATGGTTCCATTTGAGCTCCTATATGGGAGGTCATGTAAAACACCTCTTATCCATGATTGACTAGAGGACTGAGTACTAAGAGGACCATAAGTACTACAAGATATCGAAGAAAAAATTACCTTGATCAAGGGGAGGCTAAAGAAAGTGCAATATCGAAAAGAGAGTCGTGGTTATGTTGATCAAACTAATCAAAGTTATGAAGTGGGAGATTGGGTGTTTTTTAGAGTAAGCCCCTAAAAGAGCCCCATAAAGCTTGGGAAGGAAGCAAAAATATCTACATGGTTTATTGGACATTTGAGATCATAGAGAAGAAAGGTTCGGTGAAATATAGGATTGCTTTACCTCCATCATTAGCATGTATGCATGATGTGTTGCATATGTTTGTATTATGTCATTATGTCTCATATCGTTCACATGTTATTGACTTTATTCATTTGTAGGTCTCAAACAAGGGAACTTTGATGGGAAATCTAGTTTATATACTAGACCATCCAAGTCTACAACCCAGGCAATGATTGGTGGACCAAGTGGAGGTCCAATGGTATAGTTATAGTCTCATTTCATCTACTTGGGAGGATGCCAAGGAGATGCATCATTATTTTCCTTTCCTATTTTTTGAACTTTGGGACAAATTCTATTGTTAAGAGAGGGTGTAGGTAGTGCCTCACTCTAGTCACAAAATTTTATGTTACCTTAACCCTAATATATACTTACGGCGCATACATTATTCTTTGAAGACCTTAAATCAAGGATCTAGTTATTTTACTTTTATTATTAGTGGATGTGAAAATAATTGTGATGTTAGTTTAATTATTATGATAATGCTTGTGATGGACTTGTATAATGAATATGTGTAATCATGTTAATGAATTCATTGTATGTTTTCACATTTAAATATTCTAAAGACTAGTTTCTTGCTTACAGATAGCAAGTATGTTGATGATTATGTCATAATCATAATTAAACATGTGCAATTATATCAAAGAATAACATGATGAGAAGATATTATTGATGATTATTGAGTTTGGCATGATACACCCGAATGCACCTACATGTGATGAGTTAATGACCTATAGTTTGATTGATTGCATAATGTTGACACAAATTAAAATTTTTAATTAATATTCTACTATGATTACTAATGGTGTGAGAGTGGTTGCAAACACATATTATTTTCTTGGTCGAACGACTCACACATAGGTGATGGGGTTATACAGGATAGAAGGAACTTCATGAAAGGGGTAGGATAGCATCTACGATTCCATCCACTAGCACTCTCACAATGACTTGGGATAGAAGGAATTGGGATATCTTTTCCTTGAAGCTCATGATGTTGTGAGGGAAAACCCCAGATTAGATAGCTTATAAGGATTTATCAAGGGGCGTGCATCAAGGTATATTCCTTGATCTCAAATGCCATTAGTCTCGTTGTAGAGGATGACTACAAGATGACAGTGATGTCCTTCATCATGCCCATTTTTCCCCTCATAGTCATAGGATGCCTAAAGGGAAAGTTGTGTGGCACCCTTGGAACTTCAAAAGGAAATTATTGAAAGGAACAACCGACATCACACTCTTAGAATCAAGAAGAAATAGTTGAAATATAATTCAGGGTTGATGATCATGCAATGATGAGAACTAATTCACATAATGTAGTAAGTTATTTTTTAGAATCAAATTAGTTAAATCAGAAGAAACCCTTGGGAAAAGGAGGAACAAGAATAATTTTAAAATTAGACCAAATGAGTACTCACATTTGAAAAACTTGAATTATATAATGTATATGTAAATAACTCCAAAATATGTAAGTTGTTATAATAAAAAATTGGAAAGGGGATAGAGTTAAATTAGAAACGTTACAATAATATTTTTCCCTCATTAAGAAAAGAGGGTTGCGTATGAAATTAAAGAATAATAATTTAAAATTTAAAAATTTTAGTTTCATGAGAGAACCTTCATGTGGAAAGAACATAAAACAAATATTTCCATCCAAGATTTAAACTTGAGCTAAACTAGGGAGTAGTTGGGGAACAAAATGTAAGACCTACTAGTTGACTTCTTTAATTAATGCAAAATAGGGAGTATAATAAAGTTACAAGGAACGACTACAAGAAGAAATAGGGAATCGTGTGGGGTTGAGGGAAAATATTTGTTTTAATATGAAATTAAATAAATAATTCTAGGAGAGCCTTGGTGAGAGGTTGAAACGTGGATAGGTGAATAATCAAAGTATTGGATTAGTAAAAAGAATTATTTTTACATGAAGTGACAAGTGTCATCAATGAAGCCTCATTTATGTGAGAGGGAACCCATTTTTCTCTACTGTTGGATTATTTGTGAAAGTCACTACTGGTTTCTTGTGAGTTTGGTGAAGTGGAGGTTCTTGGAGTGTTAACTCTTGACTTGAAGTTCTCTCCTCCACTTGCTAGTGTTCTTCCATTACCATATAGCACAATTGCATCTCGGGGGTCCATGGGGAAGAAGAGTACCCAAGGAGTAGGATGGGAGGTCAACTAATGAGTTGGAAACGTTTGGTCAAGATGAAACCATCTCCAAATATGTACAAGGACTACATTAAGGGAGCACAAGAATAAATAGAATTGAGATTGAGATTCCATTCACCTTTGGTGCATGATACCATTGGCATTAGAAAAAGTTCTCCCATATTAGTAGGATTATTGGTTGTGCATATATGTAACTTGAACTATTGTTTGTTCTTATGATTGTCTGTAATTATTCAAAGTTTGATTAAATGAAGAAATATAAATTCCCAATTCTTATAGTGACCTTAAAGACGTAACTTATTTTGTTGATAAAGGATTTATGTATGGTATTATATGTATGAAAAAATGTGTATTATTTACATTGCGGTCATTTTAAACAAAATAAAAATAAAAATATTTATTGTGTAGTTAGGAATGGTCCCTACACCATGCTTAAGGAGTGAGTCCTAGGTGAGGAGTTTGCTAGTAAGCACCAGACATGACGTTATTTTTGCCTTTAATGGGGTGTGAAATCTCAAAATGGCTTCTACAACCATATATTTTGATCAATAAACAAATCCTCTACCCAAGAATTATATCCAAGCTTTGGAATGAAGCAACCACAGTGTAGATTTTTGGGCAAACAAAGTGAATTAGAGGCATTTTATCTTGAATACAAATGGCAGGATACAATAAAACCAAAAAAATTATCCCATTCTTCAGCTAAATCTTTAGTAAGCCCTAGAGTTGATGCAAACTTCTAACCATTTTGACCTCTGGATTGAGGATATTTTCCCCTTACATCAGTTAAAAAAGAGATGTTTTGTTGGTTGAGAGCTTGTAGAAGAGGAAAAAAAAGGTTGAAATTATTTCCTTCTCTGAACCAAGGATCTAGGTTGATTCTTATTTGAAAACCATCTCTGACACACCGAGAAATCCATTTGCCTACTAGAAGATATGCCTTCACCAGGGATTTCCATACATTCAATCCTTTTCTGTATTTGTTTGGAACTATGAACAAATTCTACAAAGACCTTCCTAAGAGATACTTAGTTTGGACCACTTTAAACCATAGATAATTTTCCTAAGTGAGCCTCCATAATTTGTTTCTTACTAAACATTTATAAAATAAATGAATTTCTTTGACATCCCACCCTCCCAATTCCTTCGAAGCTGCAAGATGGGTCCATTCACTAATGCAGTACTCTTTTAATTGTTGTCTCCTACCACATAAGGTGGAAAAATAATTTTATTATCATAGAGAGAATGCATTTTGATAAAACAACAGTAAAGCTCCAACAAGCCATGATGTTATCCAAAGTTATCTTCAAAAGAACTAGGTGCCCCCCTGTGGTGAAGTAAAATTATAAGTGCAGGCACAAACAAATTCCTCTAGCCTGATTATGGGTCTAGCCACAATAGATACATTATATGGAACATTTCCTTAGGTTAGAACCAATTAAGATGGCCTACCTCTTAGTCTGCTTATTCTGTTGATGATGTCCTTGCTTGCTCGCTCCAGCTATCTCTTGATTCCTTCTTCAAGCACCTTAAACAAGTAAACAATAGCAAACAACAAACCTGATAATAGACAAATTGTAATTCAAACTACTTAACAAGTCAAGAAAAATTAAGCCATGAATATGTAAGATGACAAATCATGTAGGAAATCAATCGATAGTTGCATATATTAATATCAAAGAGATATTACAACCATTTGCCTTGATGTTGCAGTCCTCCTCTGACAAGACCAGGTTCCCACACACTTTTGCTAGAATTCCATGATGGCCTCAATCAACAATAGTTTTAAGGCTCTTCCCTTTAGGCTTCACTCCAAACCAAACCACACATCTCCCTCACACAACTAGATAGCTACAACTAGTAATAACTTGTTGTTTGCTTCAAACCAAAATAGCACTAGCACACCAATATCAACACTTCAACACTAGCTTGTGCTTGGGAAGAAGGGAGGTTTATATAGGATGAATGGATGGGAAATGGATCCTCTTCTCATGGGAGAAGGTATTATCTCTTGAGATAGTTCCATCATTATAAGGGAAAGGAGCCCAAACTAACATCCTTGACCCCATCTGGCCAAACGATTTACCAGACTTCTGTTACGAAGCTTCTAGTGCTAGAATCTTAGGCTCCTAATTTAAAATACTTTCCAAAACAGGATCGGAATGAATGGAACACAACTCAGTTACTCCTGTCGGTGTGAGGGATAGTGCTAATATCTGCACATCGGTGTGGGGGAGACAAAGTTCATTAGTGCCAGCCTTGTAAACTGGGAAAAATAGAAGTTTGAGGGGAAATGGTGCAAAGAGGAATTGATCTACTTATGAAGAGGGACACAATGGGAGTTTCTTCATGAAGGCAAAGCATGTAGGTTTCACTGTAGAGGTCCTCTAGGATCAAGGAATGGGGAGTACAGGGAAAATAACAAAATTATACGTAATAGATGCCTCCTAAAGCGTGAAGGCCGAGCTAGAGTGAGGGATGAAATGGTTTATAAATCAGTGTGGGGAACTGGTCTGCCCTTAGAAAACCTGCAAGCAAGTACAGATACATAAACTGAGATCTCTGTCAAATGATACATGAATCGTGGCATGGACGCATCCATCCAAAGAATTTTCATGTAAATGGATCCAGGTATGGGCACAACCATCCGTCAAAGAGGATAATAAGGAAACCAAGGTATGGTTGCAGCCATCTAATATTGAGAAGGATCAAATATGATAACTCATGGTCTAGTCACACCCAGCCATCTGAAAGAGACATGCATATCATCATAACCATGTCACACCATTTTGCAACCTTGATTTTTGTGATCTGAGTCCAAGGTCTTGCGCTCCAACACGATCTGATCAAAGTACAGATTCTAGCATGTGAATAGATGTGTTGACGTCAAACAAACTAGAAATTTGTTTGATTACCATTCAATGATGCAAATTGTTAACAAGCGTGAGAGAAACCACTAATAATGACTATGGTCCTCAAGGTACTATCAACACAATCTACGAAATGTGAATAGAGGAACTGAAGTCAAACACCTATGAAATCACTCGATTGAAAGCCAATGATGTGAACTTGTCATCGAGTGCGAAGAAATTGCCATTAGGGAATGCAAGCTCTAAGGTACTAGAAGGGAGTCTCTCGTTCAACTTCCCAGATAATGAGTTGAAGTTGACAGAAATTGACCATGTCGAAGGAGGGCCATAATGAATCACACACCATTGATGCAAAACGAGAGGATGAAAAATGATTTTGGACAATATAGAGAATCAAAGGTAAATGGAACTACAGAAGGACAACTCTTGAACATATCAGTGACACAACCGAAAGTTTGGCAGCTTTTGGAGCCATGGGATCGATGGTCGTGACGATGTGGAAGAGATCAAATGGAAGGTACAAATACACAGCCCAAACCCAGGAAGGCCAACGATTCAAAGCAGGATATCCCAACCCGACAGGATGCAGAAAGTGTCATGTTCAAGAGTGAGTTGTCGACATAATTGATAGATTTCCAAAATTTTCTCCACCATTTCTAGCAGGTACCCAAATTATTTTTTAACCATAAGCTTAAAGGGGATAACATATGCTTGCATTGTAAGTTTATCCTTCAGATGAATCCGACCTAGTAAGTCTAACGAGCCCTAGGAAGGAGAAGCTCATATTCGTCATGGTGACAAATCTGATGTTGTTTAATAGTTTAATGAGTCCAACAAAGGTGTATCATTTTCATGTTTAGAGAGTTTGAAAAAGACACGTAAAAGAAAACTCCACATAGTCCCTTTTCGTACATTTGTGTCTCTCAAGCCCAAAAATGTAGAAAACAATACTTGAGAGAACCACTTGAGCATTTCAGTCAAGGAGTACCTTTTTTGTAAATAGTGCCTCCCAAATTAAAAAAGGGGTAAATATATACTGGGTGCACGACATTTCTCATCCATTAATGAGTTCGAAACAACAAGGGCTCAACCATCTTTTCACTTTTAAAGGGTCAAAAAAGAGCTGAAAGCAGACCCCCCAATTTTATTCTCTTTAATGAGTTAAAAAGAGAAAAATACTCAGCAATCTTTTCATATGAGTTTTACAAGTGGAAAAAAGAACTGAAATGTGACTCAGCTAGCAACTGGTTCTAGAAATGGAGGAACTGCTCAAAACATGTAATGGTTAAGAGGTTGGCTAACAAAACCTCTCATTGTTGTAGTTCCTCGGGTAAGGAAAAACAACCAAGTGAAAGCATATGATCGGCCAAAGAGATGGTGGTGATGGAATGAAACAACCAAGGCTCATCTAGCATAAATTGGCGGATAAAAACAGCAATCACGAGATGTAAATTGGGCATGTGTTCATTTCTACACAAGCTTGAACCATGGAGAACTCTGCTTGGATTCGATTTCATGTTTACAAAAGCTTGAAACGAAAAACTATGCTTGTTATAAGTTTGCATGCCCCCAGCATAATGACAGAAATCGAGCTACATGTCCCCCAAGCTTCATTCTATTCAACTAGGTGGATGGAATGAAGGTTCACTTTCAAGGTCAAGGAAAGACTCGACTAGGATTTTACAAGATCTTAATCAAAGGCTCTATTTGGAAAAGGGAGTTGCTTCATTTTTTAACAAGGTTGACACAGTAAAAGAACTATCCTCGCCTCTTGTTTCATTTTTTAACGAGGTTAACACAAGACCAAGAACCATCCTCATCACTTATTTCATTTTTTAATGAGGTTGAGTCAAGACCAAGAACTCTCCTCACACATTGTTTCATTTTTTAACGAGGTTGACACATGACCAAGAACTATCCTCATCCGATGTTTCATTTTTTAACGAGATTGAAAAAGAAAAAGAACTATCCTCGTAACATATGTTCATGGACCATACGAGAACATGGCTCCCAAGAGGTCCTCACTAGATGGGAGAACCACGCCCTGGGAGGAATACATGTCATTTAGTACCAAAGACTGATGGGGTTCCAATGCCCCCAGTACATAATGTACTATACCATCTATGTGATCATCGGCAGATATGGAGACGGAAAGGGTAGCCACATAATTGACCTATGGCAGAGAAGGTATTTCTTGCAAACAAGAGTTGATAGGGGATGATGGTTGCACAGGAGATGCTTGTTGACCAATGAACGACAATTGATCAATGATAACTATTCTCCTTTCATGCGGAAAACAAACCACACGGAAAAGTGAAGAAACAAGAGCTCCCATGACATAAACATAGTTGCGTCCAAGGAGAATATTAAAATATAAGGGACCTTGGACTACCATCACATCTATATAGACAGTCTTTCCCCCCGAAGTAATAGGGAACTTCAGAAGGATCCCTAAAGGTTGACTAGCTCCTCCATTGAAAGCCAACAAATTCTAGGTGGCAGGCACAAGCTGCGGGGAACCCAAAGCTTTCCAAGTAGTAGAAGACATGATGTTAATAGACACACCTTCATCTAATATAGTGCCATGTACTACCATATTATAGGCTTGTACTATTATTTTGAAAGGCACATAAAATGGGAGGCAAAAAGTAGTCAATGGACCCTAATCAAAAGAGATGACATAACTACTTGGTGGGGGTATCATATGATTTCCCCAATGTTGTACAGGAATAGGAGAAGGACTCTCCTAAACAACCAGGATGGGAGGGTCACACTTCGATTCATAAGAACCAGAGGAGATGAGAAGAACATGAGTAGTGTGACCACCACTCTCTCCTGCAACAAAGTGAGAAAATAGTGGCAAACCAAGTCGACACTCTTTTCGATCAATGGTTGGTTGAGAACAGACACAAAAGATTCGTTCTTAAGAAGATCAGGATGGGAAAGAGATGAATCCAATTCAATATCTTTACCAATCGGGAGAGGTCCAGAAGAAAGCCTTTGATAACCAACAAGAAGTTGGGGTTGAGGCGCTGTAAGGTTTTCCAAAAATTTGGAAGCTTTATCCATAAGAGGACAAAGGTGAAGAAGATGCTCTCCTTCACATAACCTGCATGGGAATCTAATATTTCCCTTATTATTACCATCATTAGCTGAAGGTGTAGCATCGACATGATCTCCAGAGGTCGACGGGGATGGTCGGTTCAGGTCTTGAGACGATACCTCTAAGACTTTGGGAATGCCATGACAGTCTCGAAGGAGATGGTCACCCTTACACAACCTACAAGGGAATCTGAACTTCTATGGAGAATCAGAAGGTTTGTCTACAGGAGGTGAATTTGGAGTAATAGTCGCACGGTTGGCCTTTCTCTTAACTGAATTATTCTTCTTCGTCTTCTTCTTCTTCTTCTTAGCCTCCTGGTTACTAGATTTCAAACTTTCATGAGGAAAAGTAGAAGAGGAAGAGGAAGAAAGAGGGGAAGAAGGGGAGAGGTCAATCTTAGAATCAACGTGATGTGATTCAAATGAAGGAGACAATAGGGTAGGATTTGGGACACTCAGGACCACCGAGGTCGAAAATAACCAGACAAGTAAACCAATGGTTAACCCAGGGAGGGACAACATTGCCATATAAGGAGCACTAGCCTTTCCAAAAGAAGGAAGAGGACCAAGATTCCCATCCAAGGGAACCCTTTACTAGTAGACTTTGGGAATGTTTCCATTGGAATCAGCCCTAAAGAATCACTAAGGAAGATAACTTTTACCAGGAATATTTCGTGGGAAGGTAATTTTAAGACACTAAAACAAAACTTTTCCTTTTCATATTTTAAGAGTCGAGAAAAGAGCGAAAAGTGACTCTATCACTTTCGATTTGAAACGAGATCGAAAGGACAAGTTCTCGAGTGATCTTTTTTATTTAGGAAGTCAAAATGATCAAAATGAATACTTGGATGATCTAGGTAAAAAGTATTACCAGGAAACCGTGAACTGCAAAATACCTCCAGGCGAACTAAGAAGTACGAGCAGGCAATCTCCCTGAATGTTGTCTTTGGTGTATCACATTTACAAGGCGGTAGACTTGACTTCCTATGCATAAAGGATTGTAACCTAGTGGGGTATCTCTTTATATACTCGATGGTATGGAGAGCACAAGTCCATACTAGTATTGTCTAGTGCTAAAGCGAACGAAAACTGCTAGGTTTAAAGATGTTGGAACACGACTCTAGCCTAGACCACTAAATGTGAGCGTTAAGTTTCAATGCTTCCTTAGGTTAATTCGATAAATTTTAATGGTTTCTCTTGAATTAGGTTTCAATTAGAAGGCCCTAACACTGTCATCTGACAAAATTCCCATGCAGCTATATGAAAAAAATATCTCTACCTTCGATGAAAGTTAACACTAACTGTGAGATAGGCAACACAAAATCAATACAACATTCAAAGAATGAAATATTTTTCTAATAAATCTCCTAAATTCACTTAAAATTCCCTTAACAACAAAAGAAGTTTCATTTCATTTCCAATGCTTATGATGATGCAATTTTAGCTTCTCAATAATGCTACTAATGTAATATTTTCACTTAAGTAAACTAGAATGGTGTTCTCCTTTTCATAAAAGGCAAAATGAATCTTTCACATAAAGCACTTTAAATGAAAATTTTCACAATTCCGAACAAACAAGCATCAATCAAATCCAAAGCATTATAAATGAAACTAAAAGCAACTTCTTCCCTAAATCGAATAAACCAAACACATAAATGCTTCAATCGACAAACCAAGCAATGTAATATATGCTTGGAAAGAGAAAAGAGACACTCGAAATAAGAAAACAAATGAGACTCTTTCACTCATTCAATTGAAAACAAAGCATCCTAGTCACTTCTGGGTGGAAGAAGAGAGTCTAAGGGTCAAGACACACTGGCACTAGAATGGGAGAAATTCTGATTTTTTCTTAACTCAGAGACCGGAGCGCCTTTTGGGCCAAAAGTAGTGTCGATCAGCGCGACTAACTAGTACTATAGCTAGCACTGATGCCTTAATCAGTGCGACTTTTTGGCCAAAAATAACATTGATCAAGGGATTCAAAGAAAAAAAAATATTTCACATAGGGCTAGACTTAACACATCAGAGGGTGGGCCAAACCAAGAAAGCACAGAAAGCAAGCTAAATGAAGCTTTCTAGTCAAGGAGAAAAGAGTCCAAAAGGCTTACAAGGTCAAAACCACAAGAGCAGAACACACTGGCCAAGATTGGGGTCAGGCCCTAATTTTCACTTACAGGCATCGGTGCAACTGCCTAACTGACAAGAAGGGCGAGAGGCTATTTGACGCGATTGTCAGGGAATTAAACATGTTGATCAAGGGAACTAAGGAAAAAAATATAAAAGAGTGAAATAGAGGCTAGATCTGCTACTATGAATTTTAGACTCAAACCAATAAGTAGGAGAAAAGAAACAGAACCAAAGGTAAAAAGTAGAACTAGAAAATTTCTCATGAAATCATGAAATCCAAGACAAACAAAAGGATTGGTATCCCCAACAGAGTCACCAATTTGTGGTGAAGTAAAATTATAAGTGCAGACACAAACAAATTCCTCTACCCCGATAATCGGTCTAGCCACAATAGATACATTCTATGGAATATTTCCTTAGGTTAGAACCAATTAAGAGGACCTACCTCTTAGTCCACTTATCATGTTTGATGATGTCCTTGCTTGCTCACTGCAGCTATCTCTCGCTTCCTTCTTCAAGCACCTAAAACAAGTAAACAACAACAAACAAGAAATATGATAATAGACAAATTGTAATTCAGCCTACTTAACAAGTCAAGAAACATTAAGCCATGAATATGTAAGATGAAAAATCATGTAGGAAACCAATCGATAGTTGCATATATTAATATCAAAGAGACATTACAACCATTTGTCTTGACGTTGCAGTCCTCCTCTAACAAGACCAGGTTCCGACACACTTCTGCTAGCATTCCATGATGGCCTCAACAAACAATATTTTTAAGGCTCTTCCCTTTAGGCTTCACTCCAAACCAAATCACACTTCTCCCTCACACAACTAGATTGTTAAAATTTCTGTTTTCCCACCCCGGTTTTTAGTTTCTCCTTATTTCTCCCATGTAGTTAAATACCCTTTCCCATAACCATACATTCAACAAGCTAGAAAAAATAAATTTTGCTGAAAACACAAATTCTGGAAAATTTACAGAATGCTGGAAATTGCAGAAATAAAAATCAGCAGTAATAAACAGCCATTAAAACACATTAAAACACTGATATTTTTGGTCAACGTGACCCAGGAAAAACCCCCTACAACTCTTGGGGAAAACCAGTTTGAGTGCTCTTCTTTATTTCTGAAAAATGTCTTTTTACAGCAAGAAAATTTCAGCAAAAAATTACAGCAAAATAATTTTTTCAGCAAGCAAACTTATCCGTTTTCAGCCCAATGGACCACCTAGAAACTTCTCAGTTTTCAACAAAAAATCAGTTTTTTCTACTTGTTATTGCTGCTGTTCTGCTTGTCTTTCTGCTGTTCTGATTTTGCTGAAGAGATGCCTGGTATGTGTGCCAAACTGCTGCCTCTTTCTCCTTCTTGTCCAGAAATCTCCCTTGCTCTCTTGCTCTCATTCTCCCAATCTGCTCATGAAAGAATGAATGATCTTTTCCTCCTTTTCCTCCTTTAATATAACTCCAAGTGACTTTTGGGTGATCTCTAAATCCAATGGCTGAAATAGATTTAGATCAATGGCTGAGATTAAATGCACATTTAAATCTCACTTTCTATTTTTTAATTCACCCCATTTTAATAAAGACCCACTTAGTCATTTATTTCCAAAGTCACTTTTCCTTTCTAATTTTACATTGACTTTATTAAAGTCACTTTAAAATTAGACTTTAGTAATTTTATCACTTAAAGTCACTTTTAAATTAGATTTGACTTTATAAAAATTATAAAGTCACTTTAGGAGAAAAATTAAATTCTTTTGGACACTTTTCCCTAGGCCAAAGATCAAAGCCTTAGGGAACCACCTATCCCCCGGTATCAAATTTCAACATCTTTTTCCAACTCTGTTGTTTGACGTATACTTTCTCCTTGATGAAGAAAACGTCATAGCCTTTGCCTTGAAGTTGTGACACGGAAAGTAAGTTCATCCCTAACACTGGTACACACAGAAAGTAAGTTCATCCCTAATACTGGTACATGCAACACATTGGTAGCATGGAACTGCTCTCCCAATTCTGTTTGAAAAACTGTGGTGCCCCTCCCTACTGGAGTACACTTTGCCTTGTTCCCCATGGTGATCTGAAAGTTCATCTTCTCCTGTCGATAATCTGAGAAACATTCCCGGCTTTCCGTCATATGCCAAGAGGCTCCACTGTCTATATACAGTACCTCTAGTGATGCAGAGCTAGTCACACAAGCCACTTCTTCTTCCAGCTTGGAAGCCAACATAGAGAAATCAAAATAACTTTCTCTTGTGCAATTTTCTGAAAATCTGTGCGAGTCTTCTGACGTAGATGCCTTTGCATCATGGTCTCGCCCCGTAATTGATTTTCCCTTCCTGTCTCTGATTACTTGCTCTGATACCATGTGAAAATTCTTTCTTTGCAACAATTGATGTATTTTACCTACTTATTTCCCAATAAGTTATTTATGAAAATCCTCCAGTAAACATTAAAATTAATTCTGCTATAGATATCCCACCATAATACAGAAACAAACACATGCACAAGAATCAACACATCGACACAGATATTTTGGACAATAGTCCCCGAAAAAACCCAATGTAGGAAAACCAGTGCAACAAGGGAGGATTTTATTATTTAGCAATTTTTTAGTACAACTGGGTGCCAAAATCAGTTGACCTTTGCATAGCTCCCAGACCCTTTGCGTTAGCTCCTGCCTCTCGAGTCTCTACATCAACACTGTGCTTCTCTGCGTCACCCACGCAGGCCCTCCAATGACTACGCAGTTTGCTATCTCTACGTCTGCCTCTTCAACCTCTGTGCTGGTCTTCTGGTGCTGTTCTTGACTCTTTGTTTCATACTTGCTGCCTCTTGTTGCTCTCCAGACCACTAGTTTGAATTTCTCAGCTAACTTCGCTCTAGAAATCAAACTGACTGGTCTCCCTCAGTGTCTCATCCAACTGACCCTCAAGCCTCCTCTTATACTTTTCTCGTTGGTCCTTCAACGAACAAGATTAAATCTCTAATCAACGTTTAAGATTAGATTTGGCTTGATCCATGACTTTTGGAACCTTCTAACCCAGTTTTATATTAATACCCATTAATATTTTATTTTTCCTAAGTTTAGACTTAGGAACTCCATTAAAAATATTAATTATTTTAATATCTCCCAAATCGGGTACAAACCATCCAAACTATTTCTGGGTCTTGGATATCTCATGTGCTTTAGCCTCTCCACCAATTTTCATGGCTAGAGCACATCCGATGCTACCCCAAATCAACAGGCCTCAACCCACAAAATCAAAGGCAACC
>APFE030185620.1:0-11683 GCA_000404065.3 Pinus taeda
AGTATTTATATGGTTAAATAACTTGTTAAGGAATAAACAAGTAGGTGAAATAAACCAGATAATGCAGTAGGAATTTTTTATGTGTTAGATTCAGAAAAATTAACACACATTCCTCCACTGGGTCCACAAAGGGTTAGCTTACCCCTTCCCCTTGCCCACACCTTGGGTTAGGCCTAGAATGATGCCCCGGATGTTGATGCAGCTAGAAAGAAAGACAAAGCACCTTTGGCCACATTCAACAGGAAAATGTACCACAAAATGCAAAAATTGATCGGAACAAACACATTTAACACGTGGAAAAAAGCCAATACATGAGCTCTACCCCATCATCATGGCCATCACCCTCGTTCCTACAGGTTCTATGAGCCTCCTTCATCATATAGGAACCCATGATTGTCCCAACCCTTGGTGGGCAATGAACCGCCATACATTAAAAAGGGGTATTCACTGCTATATTTTATGCATCATGCTCTTACCTCTTGAGCCCCAAGCACGATTGCTCTCTCCTATACATTATAAACCCAAGTGTGGGATTCCCTTTTATTAGCTACGCTTGTACCCCAGAATGTGGCCCCGGGCTACCCCTTCTCATCCCCTACTTCATTCACCTATCTGTCACATGCCACGACCTTTTGAAGGGTGTACCTTGAACATATTATCCCCTTTAGAAGTAGAAAGCACCTAATAGGATACTTGGTTAACCCCATTTGGAGTTTAGGAGACATTGGCACATCCCAAAGCCCATTATGAAAGGGCAAGCCATTATGAAGTCTCCACCTGTGGTCTATGGTTGGTAAGCTCATTTACTCGATTTCTCTAATGATTTGTTGTACTAGAAGGCTAGGGGACGCATTGGATATTATGAAAGACTGCAGATGGTCTCCATCTTGGGTTTGGTCTCCCTATACGAGGTCCTCATCCTCCAGAGGGCTACATTGTCACATGTAGGGAGTGTGTTGAGAGCCATGGGCCTCCGCAACAGTAAACAACACTCCATGGATCCCCGAGGATGATCAGAGATGCTCGAGATACTCCTAATGCATTAGGATGATGTATCCAGTTCACCAAGTTCACCTTTGCCCAGCCGGCCCCAGAGATGTACCATGCACTTAACAGCTAACCCAACACTTGTAGGATGATGTAGCATCCCCTACACCATCATCAGAGCCCTTACAAACGATCTATAGGCATCCTCGACCCATTTTGAGACCCATGAAGTTATTGTTGTGCCCCCACACCCATTGGGAGCACCACAGGTTTATTGTTTGGAGAACAAGGGGCCAACCCCTTGTCCATCACTTTTGAGGGTCCTACTCTTTATTATGGCACCCATGGACCTCATTAGGCCTCTTAAAGGGCCCTATGACATGCATAGATTATTATTTGACGCCTTGAGAGACTTATTCTATCACTTATGAGCTAGTTTGATGGGTTGTCACCAAAAGTTAGATTATTAGAACATTATTTTATTTTTTGGGGCTTATGTAGGCCAAGGAGGCTAATTCGAACTCCTCATTAGTGTATAAATACAAGTGAGATGAGTTCATTTGCTCATCATCACTTTGGATTGGATCTTTTCTCTCTTGAGAATTTCACACATTTTCTAGAGGATGAATTGGAGCTTTATGGATTAATTTTGATGTGTATATATTGGTCTATCTTATCTTGGAGCTTCTCTTTTGTCAATTATGGATGGTTGGATATATTTTGTTACATGTAAGTACGTGCTTTTATTGTTATTCTTGTTTTACTTTGTCATATACATTGGACTGGGATTTTCGCTATTTTTAGGGCTAATTGTTGCATGCATTTACTGCTTTAAATTGTGGAATTTTGTCTCTATCATAGCATCTCTCAATGTATGGTCCATGTAATGTGAATGAAATCTCCTAGGGGTAATTCTATCAACGAATTGACCTTGATAAGCCATCTCCTTTGCACATCGAAGTATAAAAGCTGCAAGATTGCTTGTCTTTGACCTAGAAGGCTAGAAAAGTAGTCTTGAGGCCACCTTGACCAAGAACCAAAGGCCCTCACTCATATTCATCATAGACTCCATTCTCCCAAGACTAAGGCACTGATCTACCAAGAGGTGGTCACCTAAACTCACATCTTTTTCACCTTTTCCCAGGTTTAGCCAAGTTGGGTCACCTAGGGCATCATTTTTTTGACAAACTATCCCTCCAAAAAGTTCGATCTCCTAGGGTCTCCTACATTGGTGTCTCCTCAAGACCTCCTCCATTTTTGAAGTCATTCCAACAGTGGAGTCGGGAGAAAATCCAAACCTTAGCTCCGAAATCAAACTTTGCCCTAGCATCCCCAAGGCTAGTACTTTATAAGATCAATTCAACACCTTCAAGTGAAAATTATTTCTTTGATCCTTTCCCCCATTTAGTCCAGGGTAAGAACATCATTGGTTTCCATACTCTTTCCTCCTACCCTAGACTGGGTTCACTTAGTCTCGTGTGGTCCCGCTCTTTTGAAAAGACAATTCTTCAAGAACCATCCAAGATACCAATTTCAACAAGGATTTTAGGGATTGGGAAACTCCTTCACAAGACATATCCCATAAACCTAACCTTGAAAGTTTGAAACACTCCCTTCCTTTCTCTAGAAGACATTGTACCTTGCTTAGAAAGCAAGCAAAGTCCATCCTTCAAGCTCTTTCAAGAAAGTGATTATTTGGGTCATTCATGTCCATTCATTGATTTATCCTTTATCGATGACTCCATAATATACAGAGTCGCCCCCCATCGGTGAAAGTTCGTAAATAGAAGGGAGCCTTAGCTGAGGTGACAGTGGGCTAAGTCTCCATTGGTTGCCCTTGGCCTAGCATTTTCCCTTTAGGAATCCCCTTGAGGTCCCCTGCTAGTTTGAGCAGTAACACATAGCAAAACACAAGCTCTAAAATAGCTAGATATGACAAATAAAGCACATAAATAAATAGATCTGAAGATTAATGATATGTTCAAGTTATGGCAAGGAAGCTCTCTTTAAAATAAATCGTTTGATAAACCTTTGAAAGAACTCAATGTGGGTTCTTCCACTTCTATATGCTTGAGATTTGGTTCATCAAACCAAAAACTTACCCAATGCTCAAGATCTGATTCAAAAAATAGATCTCTACACACTTCGAAGAGATATTCTTAGATCCACAACGGATTAGATAGCACAATCAAAAAGAAGACTACGGGTCCAACCAGAAGCCCACTAGTGCTTCTAGATCTAGAGTGGTTCTCTAATCCAAATATCAATGCAAGATAATTGTATATTAATAGATCCAAACCCTGGCAAATGGAAATAACAATTTAATTAGGCACCAGTAGAACATTAAGAGCAAATAAATCAGAAAATTTTTAAATTAGAATTTTCTTACCATAGACGTAGAAGAATAACACCACAAAGCATTTGCCCCCAAAAGTATCTTTATTATTCAACAAAAATATCCAGTACAAAACTGAACTAGATCTTCACTAGCCAGTAGCTCAAGTATTACAATTGATGTTAAAATGAGGAGCTTCAAGCTCAATTTATAGAAAAACTGAGAGGATATCCCACTCAGAGCGGAAGCGTCTAGATCCAAGAGGAAAACGGCTAGATCCCTGGCCACAAAATCATATCCCTTGATGAGCTATGTGCAAATAGGAGGAGCCGTTTGCCTTGGAGGAGATGCTAGGTGGAGTGAAAATTGAATATTGGAGTGGTTTTGGACCATTCAAAACTTTTCTCCATCTTTTTCTTCGAAAAGCTCTCATTCAATTCAAGTTTCAACTATCATGGACCATCCCTTTGAAAATTTTGATTTTCCTGGACCATTTATTGTCTTGGAGAACCAACAGTTTTTTCTTGGGACATCTCTTGCTTGATTTATGGAGATTCCATCGCTTTTTGACTTGACTCTCTTCTTCGAAAAGTCTGCTTAATTTCTTAATCATTTTCCACTTGGAGAGAATTTTTTTTTTCTCATTTTATTTTCCAGTTAATTTCTGGGTAATTATTTGCTAGTTTTTGCCAAAAATTGGACAAAATGAATTTTGAGAGGTATATACACATTTTTTGACCCTCAAAGTGTGACTAAATAGAATGTTTAGGTGTTAAGACCTAATTTTGAGTACTCATACCCCCTACAACTTCTATAGACAACACTTATTACATTTTACATCAAGATTTACATAAAAATCCCATCCAACAGGGAGTTTTGACAGTTAAAAATTTACCCCTAGACTTTGTTGAAAAATGTGTAACTAGGTTCAGTCTTCATAAGTAAGAAATGTATTCTTGTAAACATAAAATGAAAAAGAAATTATTATTATTATCATTGGAGCATGGGTTTCATGCTCAAGTTGTTTTATTTTATAGGTAAAGCACCCATTGAGTGCTTCTAGGGTTTATCCTAGGTATAAGAGTCATTGTCATATATTGAAGACCCTATGGGCACATTGTAAATTGTAAAGAAAAAATTATTTTGTCTTTAAAGTGTCAAAATACCTCAAAGATCAAGTTGGCCTAATGAGCTGTCAAGTCAACCTACATGAAGAGCCACGTCCAACTTTGAAGAAGCCTATATATAAGAGGAGCTCGTCCTCCATTTGGATCACTCACTCACTGATCTCTTATGCAAAGAAGCAGAAGAAGAAGAAGTCGAAGACAGAAGTGTGAAGAAGAGGAAGTCGAAGATGTCGAAGTGTTTTTGGGCCTTATCTATCTCTGTTGAGAAGATCGATGTTAGGGTTTTTGCTTTGTGATCTCTTGTGGTTCGATTTTGGAAGCATAAGAGAAGGGAAGGCAAGCGAAGGTCTCTTAGGGCATCTTAGTAGCCCTAAGACTCAAGACAAGGAAAGCGAAGTTAAGAGGAAGGCTATTAGAGGGAGATCGACATCTCCTAGAGAAGCAACAGCAGTTGCAGTAGTTGCTGGGGAGCAGAATTTCGGATCTACTGGGAGGTCGAAGACATTGCAGCAGGAGGCCATGGTAGACTTGATCTTGGAGGGTATTTGTCTAAGTCTAGGTCATGGTATTCGTCAATTGAAAGATCTGAAAGTTAAGAAAAGATTTACAGGTTTTCCCCTCAAGAGGAGGGGTTTTGGCCCAGGCTTGCAACCTATATACTGTGTCACTATTCTTACTGTGTTGGTAGTTGTTTGATGAATTGCACATTGGAATAATAATGAACAGAGTTAATAAATAAAAGATTGTAATGTCCCAAATGGAACAATTTTGGGTTTTCTTGAAATTCTAACTCAGAAATCCTTCAAATAAAAATTCCATTCATAAACAGAAGATTCCCATGTAAAATTTAACAACATAGAACATGCAAATAATGATAATGAGCAGAAGGAAATCTCAACTTTATTTATAATATATAAATTGTGGTTTTACATGTCAAAACAACTGATATAGCTTAAGATACAACTGGTCTCAAGAGTCTGCTCCAATGCTGCGCTGGCCCTCCACAAAAACTGAACTAAACTGCCACTACTAAGCTCTCCTTTGAATTCTGGATGAATTCATTAAAGGGAAATGGTTCCTCACCCAATCTCTCTAAATCACCCGAGAGTTTCTGTCCTGGGGCTACTGCTGAAGTAGAGAACTAGGTTCTCAAACCTCTCCACAAGAAGAAAATACAAATCCAAGATGTCTTCCAATGGCTTCCTCCTCCTCTTTTATAGATCTGATGGACCCCTTTAGAACCTCCTATTTTATTATTATTTTAATCATGGAGCACTTTTCCCTCTTTTATTTTAATTAAAATATTCTTTTTAATGTGGGAAAAGGGTAAATTGGCCACCATGTCTCCTCAGGTCATTGAAACTCACATCTAACCATCCCATCATGTATATCTTCTCGTTCTGGTTCCAACAAGCTATTACACTAAGGTGTTTTGTCAAGTATTCCTCCCGAAATGCCACCTTAAGCGTAATTAATTGAGTCAGGCCCAATAATAAATATGTTTTCTGAAAGTTGTCGGAATGCACCGAAACGAAAGGAAAACTGTGTGGATGATGGAATAGACCAAGCAAATTCCATCGAAGCTCATAGAAACTCTTCAAAACCCCTCCAAAATCCCCTGGGCCAGCTAATGACACCAACCTGTGCCTGTGATCTGTCTACCCCCAACTCTGAAAGTCCATCCTACCCATGTCATAAGGCACACCAAAAAAAGGAACACTACAAATCCTCCTGCCCCTAGATTGTTTGCCCTCACGCAATTCAAACCCGTGGACCATACTTGTGGCCCAACGTAACTGAGACCCGCTGCCCAGATGCCATACGAACCACTGAGTGATGCTCTGCCTCTGTGTCAACCCATCATGAATGGACCCCTCAATGCCTGGATCCCAAACTGATCTTTGAATGTACCTGTCATCAATCAATCCTCCTAGATTCCAATGCCACCATGGCCAATCATCGCCCAAGTGCCATGGCTCAAGCTGTGCTCTGTCTCTGGCTATAGTTGCTACTCCATAAGGCGAATACCAACTCATCAACTCTCTCCAATCTCGCCTCTAGCATAGGCCGAGGTCAACCCCACTCTATTGATGTTGGGCTAGTGCTACTGGAATACTGATGAACTGTCGGTCCACATCCCACTGCCCACTGAAACATGTAGTGACCCCCTCGTCTAAGCACCCCTACTGTATTGTGCCCCGGACTAAGGTTGATATTCCATCAAAAGGATACCAACTCATGATCTCCCGCTAATCTAAGGCATGGAGTCCGATGTAAGGAACAAATCTACTATGTTGATGCTGGTCCACGCTCAACTGACACTGCTCTACCTGGTCCATCAACAATATACACTGAGAGAACCCTACCTCTCTCCCTACAATGGGTACGAGTGGCCAAACTGTGTTGCACGCTCTGTCTATGTACTCCTAGAGAGGGTTGCTGCATGGAAACATTATAGCTTTGTTGGTTACCACTGCACCTATCGGCACCGCATCAGTGGGTAAGCCCAAAGATGGGTGCACCACCATCTCTAGAAGATCCTCTCTCATATGTCTGAAATCTCCATACTCCTCTAGTCTACTCGTCACCTGCAAAATTGTCCTATCAGGTCCCAAAGCCTCTTGATGACCAATATCCGCAAACATTACCTCCCTGGTGGCTGCCTGCTACCCTCCAATGATTGGCCCCAAGGGTGTCGGCTCATCCTCCTCCATCATGGGCTCAATATGAACCCCCAACTAGCTCTCCCCAAAAGGCTCATCATGAATACTATGCACATCCTCCTCCTCATCTGACCCATGCTCCACCATATGTTGCTCATGTTGAACCATCACTAATGACTCATCATCCTAAATATGTCCCATAGGTTCTATTGATTGCTCACCATCCACACCCGAATATAAATCTGGCCTGTTGTCAATAACTCCACATGACTAATGCTCCTCAGAGGCATCCTCGAATGAACCCGTGCACTCATCCAAAGAAGAATCCTCACCATGACAGTCAAAAGGAATCTCCTCTTTCTCTACCTCTATCATCTCCTCAGTGCCACTCAAGCATGAGTGAGCAGGTCCCTTGCAAATGAAGCAAAGACCCTTCCTCCTCAGCTCATTCTTACTGCATGATCCACCAAACCTAAGCAGCTCCTTTCTAGTCAACTGTCTCCTGAACAACCCAATGTTTTGCTCAACCAAACTTTCGGCTAGTTCATAAGCAACAAGTGAAACCAATTGTTCTCTCCTCAAATGGTCAACAATCTAGCCCGTAACTCCCTGCAAATGTCATCACAAACTCCCAAAACTGAAGACAAAATGGACAACATGTTTGCTTCGACCGTGTTAGGGTGATGTTTCTTAATGTTAAAAAAACATTGGAACATTTGCTAGATCAAGTCATCACACCCCAAATCAAGCATAATGTCATAAGTTCTAACCAGGGCAATGGCTTTTAGAATCTCGAGCTTCTTCCCAAAAGGTAGAACCTGCACTGTTGTCCAAGTCTTGAAAAGTCTCTACTATCAACTTGAAAATTCTCCTCATAATATCATCATTGTAAGGAGGTATGGGTGCAGTCAACCTCATAATGTTACTGAGACATGATGCAACTGGAAGTCTAACCCCTTCACAAGGTTCTTCCAAGAACTTATGTTGAATGAGAGCAAGCAAAGCTGGTTTTAGAGCCCAAATTAGTTTTTCCCCTTCTCACTGGTTCACTTAGAAAGAAGTGCCTCCAACTCATCTAATTTGAAAAGGGCTTTCACTGTGACCCTCATGTGCTTCAAATCTGTTCCAAGTGCAAAGATTTTGTGCCCCTTTTGCACATCTCTCAGTTGTTCTTTCTGAATAATGGCATAAACACCTTTTGATAAAGGCCTAGTGTTCTCCTTGGATTTTGGGTGTATATCATAGTCCATTGAGGTGTTGAAACAAGTCTATCTAGTTCAAGCTAAGACAGTCTCTGAAATAATGATTTATAGTGTGCCATAAAACAAGGAACCTGATTTGGAGTCTGTAGTATAATCCTCTTTCGTTGATGATGTGTGACAATGCTCCCTGAAGAATGTTGGCTACAGGTGTTCTTAATACTTATTGCTCCTCTTGCACTGAGTATATTGATGGCTTCAGCAACCAACTACAGGGCAAAGTTTGTTCTTGCTTTCTGACTGAGTATTGAAGTCTGATATTTTCCCTTGATGACTTGTGGACAAAATTATGCAAGGTAAAATGAATGAGGCAAGCTGGAAATGACTCGGCACTTGAAATCGTTCCCCCAAATACTCAATGTATCTTTGATATCTGGCTTGCTTACCCAATGCTCGCCTTCCCCTGGATGGAAGAACTCTTTCAAATTTTATCCGTACAAAGGAACGAAGGTAGCTGTAGTTGCGGCTAGCATAATAGGAACCACGACAAGCTCAGAATTTTGATTAAGCTCAAATTTCAGTTTTGATAAATAATCAACTAAGAACTCGGCCCTTCAGGCAATTTAGCTCAGCAATTCAGAGATCAATTCAGTCAGTCTGGAAACCATCCCTTCAGAGATGAATTTAATGCTCGGATATCTAGCTTTCAATGGAAAATGCGGTCTTCTGGTACATTAACTTTTTCTAAACAGCCAACATTCTTCAATCTTCTTCAGATGTACGCTGCCACAAATATTAATCTTTCTAGCGAATCTTCCAACTGTTCCCTCCGCGTAAACACGCCCCATTCACATAAGGATGCGTCTCTTTATCTCCTGCGTATACCAGCTACGAAGAGTGCACAAATCTCTGGTTCGAACCAACTTCCAAACTTGATATATCAGCAAATATACTCAATCTTTAATCTCAGAGCGGCCCCCAAGAAACACAGAGGTCTCAATCTATTCGTGGGTTAAGATTTCGAACCACCCACAACAATAAATAATAATAAATAAACAAAAAAAAACAAAAAACAAAAAAACAAAAAAACAAAAAAAACTCGTTTTGAACCAGGGAAGTGTTTCTGTTAAGTGCCAGAAGTGCAATTTCTTACAGATAATAGGAAATCCATTCCTCTGTTTATTATGAAACTCGGCCTTCCTGTATTAGAGAGCTCCACTAGCAGAATCATAATCTTCGACCTGTCTGGGGATAGTTACAGCCACTTTCGAATGAGCAGACTCCAACTCAGTGACCAGGAATGGGGTTTTGACCTCTACGGCAGCTTGGGCCTCTTGGTTATTGGTGTCGTGGATCTTCAGTCAACCCAGAAATTCGTGTTCATCAGTAGAGAGAAATTTAACCAATAGAGATTACTGCTTCAATTCCAGCTCTTGGGTTCTCGATCTTCTGGGAAAAGCCACGAACCAACACTTCAAACTATTTTCGCCGCTGAAGTTCTATGCAACACTCAAACTCTATTAAATTCGTCAAATTTGGCTTTCAACTCAATTTGGCTTTCAACTCAATTTGGCAGCTTCTAATTATTCGGCCCTCCTCCAAGATTAGTTTAGCCTTTGACAAACAAGAAAACTAATAATTTGGATGGCTATGGCAAAGTAATAATCATGAACCCGTTTTGAATGATGTGCTCCTCTTTAAAACGACGTAAAAAATTATTTTGGCCCCCTTTTAATTAATGTGCCACTAATTTTGATTAAAAATCACACCGTACTTTTGGGTGGCTCACTCTTTCAATTTGTAGAGCTTTTATTATCCCTACAACAATTTGTCAAAAGTTTGTAGGACAATTACTCGGAAAATTCATTGAGTCCCTTTAGGAAATATTTATCGGCTTTTTCAGCAAACCCTTCTAACAATAATAACTGCCATTGAAAACCCTCAGGTTGAGCCAAGACTAATGCTTTGATATCACTGTAATGTCTTGAATGGAACAATTTTCGGTTTTCTTGAAATTTTAACTCAAAAAATCCTTCAAATAAAAATTCCATTCATAAACAGAGGATTGCCATGTAAAATTTCGCAACATAGAACATGCAAATAACGATAATGAGCAGAAGGAAATCTCAGCTTTATTTATAATATATACACTAGGGTTTTACATGTCAAAAAAACGATATAGCTGAGATAGAACTAACCTCAAGAATCTACTCTAATGTTGCCCTGGCCCTCCACCAAAAATTGAACTGAATTGTCACTACTAAGCTCTCAAGTGAATTGGATGAATTCACCAAAGGGAGATGGGTGCTCACCCAATCTCTCTAAATCACCTGAGGATTTCCGTCCTCTCCTGAAGTAGAGAACTAGATTCTCAAACCTCTCCACAAGAAGAAAATACAAATCCAAGATGTCCTTCAATGGCCTCTTCCTCCTCTTTTATAGATCTGATGAACCCCTCTAGAACCTCCTATTTTATTATTATTTTAATCATGGAGGACTTTTCCCTATTTTATTTTAATTAAAATATTCTTTTTAATGCGGGAAAAGGGTAAATTGGACACCTTGTCTCCTCATGTCACTGAAACTCACATCTAACCATCCCATCATGTAGATCTTCTCGTTCCTATTCCAATGAGCTATTACACTAAGGTGATATGTGAAGGATTCCTCCCAAAATGCCACCTTAAACATAATTAATTGAGTCAGACCCAATAATAACTTTGTTTTCTGAAAGTTGTCGGAATGTGCCAGAACGAAAGGCAAATTGTGTGGATGAAGGAATAGACCAAGCAAATGCCACTGGACCTCATAGAAACTCCTCAAAACCCCTCTAAAATCCCTTAGGCCCGCTAATGACACCAACTTGCGCCTGTGACTTGTCTGCCCCTAACTTTGAAAGTCCATCCTAACCATGTCATAAAGAACACAAGAAAAAAGAACATTACAAAGATAACACAAACAATTATCAAGTGAAGAGAATTAACATGTACATTTCCCTGTTGAATTCTCAACAGACTTAACCAAATTCCGCAAAATTTTAGAAATGATCTAGTATGGTAATATACATTAATTCTAGACACTAGGGCTCACCTAAGACTCTACCATCAGGCTACACTCTATGATCCGAATTGGATCCTAAAGAACTCTCTAATTTTTCATAACTTGTAAAATTCATGCCAAAGTTTCAAAGTCTTACAAAGGTCGAGCTTATCAGAAATATCCTCAAACAGTTGTAATTTGTGAGCAGCGCCGAGCAACGAGGACCCTCAGTTAAGCGCGCAGACCGTTGGCCCATGGTAACGCATGCTGTCACGAAATAGCAAAATGAGAAGCCTTTTTGAGAAACGGGGGAGGTTTCTAATATGCGATTAG
>APFE030185625.1:0-50988 GCA_000404065.3 Pinus taeda
GCTTTGTTGTTGCTACCTGCGCTTCCTTGTTCCTGCGTTGCTTTGATTTGTTGGTCTCTGTCCTAGGCCTTTTAATATGTTGTGGAAATTACCACTGAGTAAATAGTGGTGGTGAGAGGCCTATGAATTAGGATAGGTGGGCAATAGGCATAGATTATTGGAGCAATCTGTGGGGAGGATTGAAAGCTGATAAGAAAAGGATGGTTGTATAGAGATAGAGGGCAGTTAAGAAGACATCTAGGAGACAAAGAGTGGTTCGACTGAGACAGAGAGCAGAGAATTTGATAGATAAGGAACAGATGAGCAGAGACAGGTTGATGAGTGCCGGAGGGTGCGATGCCTGATAGACATAGAATAAGACGAGATGAGAGATGATCACTCCTTATGGGCCACGATGTGATACGTGGTGAACAACAAATGATTAATGCACAGAGAGCAATGACTGCGCTGAAGGAATGGTGAGCTGAGAGGATTATAGGGAAGAGTTGGAGGCCAGTCACAGATTTCAAGCAATTTAAGGCTTCGGTGCGCGGTTTGCAAATCACAATTCAACTAATCCTTTGATGCAAATACTCTACTAGCTTACCTCTATTCTTATAGTTATGACGATCGATCCATGCATTAGTTTTTGGAGCTGCCACTTGAGTTCTCTTATCCTCAGAATCTCAAGAATATCCTGAGCTAAGATTTGCTTGCTCGTGAGCCTTATGACTTAGATTGCCTTCTTTGTCAACTATCTTGTGCGTATCCTTGTTTCCTTGTTTTTTCCTCTGCCTACTCGTGCTTTCCCGAGATTTCTTTGGGCTGTATGATTTTTGGCTTGTTGTGTTTTTGTTTTTTGATTTTCTCCTTGATTTATCTTGATTCAACTCTTTATTTTCTAGAATTTTATTCTTATCCTATTTGTTTTGATATTATGGAACAGAGAGGTGGTATTCTTCATTGTTCTCCCTATCTATTCCTTTATTCTTCTCCACCGCTTTATTTGAATATTGATCCGCTTGCTGATTGTGGTGTCTTGGGATGTGTTTGAAGTTACATTTCCCGAGTCTTCTAAATTCCTTCTAATTATTTTGATGGTTCTGCTCATAAACTCGTTGCTTGGACTTTTGGTTTGGACCACTGCCTGGATTGTGATGGCTGAGTGTCCTATGATTATTGGGTTTTGGATTCCTCTTTTTTTATTATTTTTGCCCCCATGAGTAGACTGTAGGCTTCAACCCTATTGTTGGAGATTTGTCCCAATCCCCATTCGTATGTGACTATTTTTTTCCCACTTGGGTCATAAATTATTCCCCTTGCTCATGCCTTTCCAAGATTATTCTTGGAGGCTCCAGCAAAGTGCATATAATATCTGTTTTGAATTCTTTTCCAACTTTCAGTTTCTTCTTCAGTCATTCTTAGCTTCCAATTTTTTCCTAAGCTTTCTCTTCTCCATTCTTTTTTACCATTGTTGTTCATTATGGCTTTGTTAAGCCAATCTCTTTCTTCCTGCTAAAGGATACTATTACCCATTGGGGCAGGTCCTTTTTCATTGAGAATTTATGATATTAGTTCCCCTGCTTTTGATAGTGTTTCCCAATTCTAGGATTTTGGTTTTTGAAGATACATTTATTTCGAGTTAGCCAAAATTGCCAACATAGGATTGTTGGAATGCATTTCCATATTCTTATAATTGTGGATTTATTATTTGTTGTGTATGGATAGGGTTTCTCTAGATTTTTGAGGAATTTCGGCATTGGTTTCCCATACTCTAGATTCACTTCCAGCGGGCCTAAGAGCCACTCCCAACATTCTCTTGAGAATTTACAACCCTGAAATAAAAGTTGTATGTTTTCTTCTGCCTGCTGACATAATGGGCATCTTGATGGCCCTTGGAAGCCTCTTTTTTTAAGATTTTCACTTGTTAATATCTTTCCTTTTAATAAAGTCCAAATAATTTTTTATTTTTTTTTTATATTTTTTATAATTTTAATTTTAATTTAATTTTTTAATTTAATTAATTTTAATTTTAATTTTTTAAAATTATTATTATTATTATTATTATATTATTATTATTTATTTATTTATTTTTATTTATTTTTATTTTTTATTTTTATTTTATTTTATTTTATTGTTATTTTTATTTTTTATTTTTTTATTATCTTGGGCAAACTTTCAGATTTCCATGCTATCTTCCATGGTTCCCAATCTTGCTGGTTGGTTTATTCTTGGAGAATTTTATAGCCAGTTTTCATTATATATTGCCCATTACTTGGGTCCCAAAGATAATTGTCTTCCTCATCCCGATGAGTTGGTGTTGCCCCTTTTAAACGCTGCTTTATTTTTTCCCATTGTCCTTCCAGGTTTGCTGGTATTGCTGGCCTTCTCCATTCCTGCCATTCTTTCTGATTCCACAAAGAAATTAAATGTAAAGTTTTAAGGCCTTTCCCTTTCATCCATTCTTGAATGCCATCCATTTCTGGGTGCTCCTGTAGTGGTTCTTTTCCCATAATTCTGTCCTCCCAGATCAATACTTTTTTTCCATTCCCTAGAGTTTTTGAAATGCATTTGCTCATTGTTGGGATGACTCTTTTAACTAGTTTCCATACTTGAGTGGTTTGCCTTATTGGGATGTTTTCATTTAGCAATTTCTCCTTGGAACCATTCATGTATTTGTTTATGAGGGCTTTTTTCCACCAATTCTCTTTACCTGTTATGAGTCTCCAAACTATTTTCATTCCCAGAGCTGCATTCATGAGCCTAGGTAACCGAATGGACAAGCCTCCTTGTTCATATGGTAGCACTACTTGTTCCCACCTAACCAAACTGAACTTTTTATTTTCCTGCTTCCCACTCTTCCATAGAAAGCTTCTTAGTATTAGTTTCATTTGTTTGTGGGCACTTGCTAGTGCCATGATTAGTGCATATTGATATATTGGCAATGCAGCAAGAAGAGCTTTAATTAATATCACCCTTCCAGCCATATTTAGCCACATCATTCCCCAATTCTTTATCCTGTCTTGCATTTTCCCAATTTTTTTTGTCCATATTTCTGCCTTCGTGATCTCTTTTGATATTGGTAGTCCCAGATATAGGAAGTGGTTCCAGTTTTCCTATGCTGGGATTTCCATGATTTGAGAAATTATTTGCATGGTTCTAGGCGGAATGTTCCACCCATAGATCTTGCATTTTGTATTATTCAATAGCCCACTTGACACCTGTAGAAATGCATCCAGTATTTTTTTGAATCTTCTTACTATTATAGTTGATGCTCCTCCCAGCAACAGTGTATTATCTGCAAATAAGGAATGATTTATGGTTTTTATTCCTTTTGCTATTCTCAGACCTGTGATGGTTTTTTCTTTCCTCTGAGTTTCCAATGCTCTACTTATGTTTCTACCATTATTATGTATAAAAAAGGGGATAGGGGGTAGCCTTGCTTGAGTCCTCTTGTACTTTGGAAGAATCCACTGGGTCTTTTGTTGATGAAGGGGGTGATCCAGGGAGTGGAGATGCATAATTGAATCACTTCTATTATTTCTTTTGAGAATCCCAGCTTATGGAGTACGACCATTAGATATGGATAGCTGACCCTGTCGAAAGCATTTTCCATATCCGGTTTGACTATCATACCTTTTTCTTGCTTTAGAATACTGGAGTGGACAACCTCCTGAACTATTATGACATTGTCTATGATTTTTCTATTTGGGACAAACCCTCCTTGGTTTCCTAAGATAATAATATGCAACACTTTCTTGATTCTATTTGCCATTATTTTAGTTATTATCTTGTAGGAGGAATTTCACAAAGAAATGGGCCGAATCCTGTTGAAGGTGGAGGGGTTTGCTTCCTTTGGGACCAGAGCAAGATAGGATGATCTTGTGTTGCTTCCCATTTTTAATTTTTTTAATATTCTTTGCCATTCTTACAAAGTCTTTCCTGATTGTGTGTTAGTGATTCCTATAGAAAGCTATTGTGAATCTGTCTGGCCCAGGCGCTTTATCCGGATGCAGGCTCTAGATGGCGTCCACAGTCTCTTCTTAGGTGAGATCCTTGCACATATCTTTGTTTTGTTCTTTTTTTATTTTTCTTTTTGTATGCTGCAATATTTCTTCATATTCAACTGTTTCTTCTGTTGCTGACAGTAAGTTTTTGAAGTGCTTGTATGCTACTTTTTTAATTTCTTCCACTCTTTTTACTTCTTGGTTTTCCACTTGTATTTTTTCTATCTGGTTTCTGGCCCTTCTAATTTTCATATTGTTGTGGAAGAATGACATATTCTTGTCCCCTTCCTTGAGCTAGAGGCTTCTGGATTTCAGTCTTGCCTCTTCCTCTTCTTTCCTGTTTTCCTTGTATATATCCCAGAATATTTCTTTCTCTTTTAGGTAGTCTTTCTTGCTTTCTTCTTTACCTTCGTTTTTTGCTTGCATACTGTCCATTTTTTGTTGTAGCTCTTTTCTTTTTTTTTCATTTATTCTTGTCCATTCCTTTAGCTTTACTCTTACATTTTTAATTTTTTTTTCCATATGTACTGTGGTGAGCCTGATATTCCTGGTTCCCAAGCTCATTTAACTAATTCGCTGATTTCTTTGCTGCTATCAGGTTGAGCTGTACCTGAACGGGAGTGGGCCTTAGTTTTCCATTTCGCCCAATGCTATCATACAGGTTTATGATCTGAGGTTGTGGCATGTATGATTTTTGATTTGATTGAGTTATACATTACTGCTATATTTTCTTGAATCAGAATTCTTTCCAGTCTTTCTTTTATGTTACTTTTTCCCACTCTCTTGTTATTCCACGTATATTTTCCATTATTTGGAGGGATATACAGGAGGTTGTGTTTCTCCATTATTTCTTCTATAGATTCTTTGGATGGATATGCTTGATAGTTTCCTCCAAACTTTTCCTCTATACTTCTCACCGAATGTAGGTCTCCTCCCAAAATTATTTTTTCGGCTTGCATTTCCTGTAATACATCCTTCATTGTTGCCCAACACTGTTCTTTCTCCTTATAGTGATTAGGGGCATTTATATTTATCACCCTGTATTTCTCTTATGTGCTTATCCCCCCTTAGGTTCGTTAAAATCCAGTGCTGCCTTGTTCTTTTTCCCATTAATTCCCATATTCCTTTTTTCCAGATTGTGAATATACCTCATGATGCTCCTGTTGCCTAAATTGCTTCCCCTTCATATTGCCTAAATTTTTTTTTAAGATTTTAAGATTCTTGTTTTTTTACTTTTGTCTCCTAGATCATAAGAATATACGGGTTTTCTTTTGTTAGAATATCTCTTGTTGCATTTTCCTTAAAAGGAGTCCCCATTCTTCTACAGTTCCAGGATTCTCCTAAACAACTGGGACAGGACGACCACTCTTCGATTCATGGGAATCTGAGGAAATGAGAAGAACATGAGCAATATGATCACTACTATCTTTGGGAACAGATTGAACAATTGAAGGGGGAGCCAAGTTGACACTCTTTCTAACCAATGGTTGGTCAGGAACAGACACAAGAGAGTCATGCTCAGGAAAGAGCAGGATGGGAAAGAGATGAATCCAAGTCAATCTCTTTACCAACTAGGAGAGGGTTAGAAGAAAGCCTTTGATAACCAATAGGAAGTTGGGGTTGAGGAGTTGTAAGGTTTTCCAAAACTTTGAAAGTTTTATCCATAAGAGGACAAAGGTGAAGAAGATTCTTCCCTTCACATAACCTATGGGGGAATTTATTTTTTCCCTTCTTCTTACCATCACTAGACGAGGGTGTAGCATCGACATGATCTCCAGAGGTTGATGGGGATGATCAATCCAGATTTTGAGACCATACCTCTAAGACTCTGGGAATACTAGAACAATCTCGAAGGAGATGGTCACCCTTACATAGCCTGCAAGGGAACTTTACCTTCCACAAAGGATTAGAAGGTTTTTCAATGGGAAGTGCATTTGGAGCAATAGTTACATGGTTGGCCTCTCGCTTATATGACTTCTTCTTCTTCTTCTTAGCCTCCTGGTTACTGGATTTCAAGCTTTCACCAAGTGAATTAGAAGAGGGGGGTGAAGAAATAGGTTAAGAAGGTGAGAGTTCAACCTTAGAATCAACATGGTGTTGTTCAGGTGAAGGAGATGGTTGGACAGAAGTTGGGACACTCAGGACCACCGAGTTCGAAAATAGCTAGCTAAGTAAACTGATGTAGGAGAATGAGGCTTGAAGACAAAATGTTTCGAATTTATTCCAAAAATACAAAAAAAAAAGTTTACAAGCAAAGGAGTGGGATCCTTTAGATGTCAATTTACAAAGTTTTCTAGATGGGATTTGAGCTAGGATTTAGGGATTGAATGATTTTATGATTAATTCAAGCTGTTTAGATTCAGTTGAGATTCTCAAGGAGAATATCTACTAGATTAGATATTGTCTAAGATTAGGCATATTTGATCCATTGATTAAGGATCTGCTTGTTAGAATGAAATGGTATTTATGTAAGTTGTGAATGATTGTAAAGGGATTTTTGACAGATTTGGCTTGATTAGGCCGTATAAGATTAAGTTATAGAATTGTATCTCTGTGTATTTGTGTATAATTGGTCAATCTTAGAGGCATTATATTCCTTCTAAATATCTCTAAGTTCTGTTGATTTACATTTTGACTTTTGAATTAGAGTATGAAAAATCTGTATTGTATTGTACAATATTGTGTTTTCCATGTTTTGAAATAATTTGGTTATGTTCTAAAAACATTGGAGAATATGGTTTGAGACAAGTTAAATGTAGTGGAAGTGTTAAGTTTGACAAACAGAGAACAAAAAACCTGACAAATCGTGTTAACCCAAAGGAGTCTAGAACTATCCGATCTACAGATCCAGTATATCTAATGGTCATTGCACACCAATAAGCTCGTGCATTAGTCAAGGAAGAAAAGTAGTTTTATATTTGAAGTTGGTTATCGGGTGAAGAAAAAGTGGTATGTGGTCTTTTGAAATTCCAAGCGATTCCATCTATCAACCGACATGTATCACTCAGGTGGAGAGAGAAAACCACTTTATCGGGTGGGTAAACGCCGTGCAAGATCCCTGTCTGATATTGTTGTTGACCATTGGATCAAGTGTGCTTTGATCAACGGTGGAGGATCTCTGATTAGTTTGTTGATCGGGTGAACCAACAACCATCAGATTGAAAGGTAAGATCAACAGCGGAGAGTTATAGTGATAATGGTTGTGGAGAAGTGGATGCAATAAGGAATTAACCAAAAGTTTGAATTCCTTTTGATTCTGTGGAAATTGAAAGGTTGTCATATTGCGGTTGAAATTAACAAGTTCTGCTAATTTAGCCAAATAGCCTAGTTTGGAGGTAGATGACTGATACTCCAAAGGAAATCCAAGAAGAAGTTCCACCTGAACTTGCAGAAATCATTTCTGGATTTGAATGATTATCCATTACACCTGCACCTAGGCCTCCATTTGTGGTATCAGAGTAGCATACTAACACTGAACAAGATCACAAGGATCAGAAAAAGAAATCCAACATGGCTTTCAGAGTTGGAGGAAGAGGTGGTGGTCAAAGAAGATGATGACTAGTTGAAAATGCTGAAGTGTTGGAATCTATGCAACAGATGCAAGCTAGATTTGAAGCAATAGAAATGGAGAGAGATGTAGATGTTGGAGATGTCAGTGAACCTGAAGTTGGAGCTGTAGAAGATGAGGAACCTGCAGATGTAACTCTTGAAATGAGTTTCTTTAAGTCAGTATTGAGATCCACATCCAAGCCTAGACTTAAAGTTTCAATCTACACCAGAAGCTTAAGCCCTGAGGAATTGATAGACTGGATAAATGACATGGAGAAATTATTTGATTATGAAGAAACAGAAGAAGGAAAGAAGGTGAAGTTTGCTGTCACAAAATTGAAAGGACATGTAGCAATTTGGTGGGATGGAGTGCATCCATAAGAGGTGATGAAAGTGGCAGAGGGAGTTTTTCCAGAGGAAGAGGAGGCAGAGGTAGAGGAAGAGAAATCAGATGTTACAGATGTAACAAGCTGGGACACAACGCTTGTGAGTGCCCAGAAAATATAGGAATGAATAAAAGGAATGCCATTTTTGCAAAAACTGAAGAGGAAACAATAAAAGTAATAGAAGAAGAGAATGTACCAAAGAAATGGGAATCTTTGGTAGTCAACAAAATTTTGTTAAAACCAGCTATGGAAATTGTTGAACCAACACAAAGAAAAACCTTGTTCAAGACTGTGTGTAAGGTTCAACGGAAGTGTTGTCAAATGATAATAGACAATGGTAGTATAGATAATTTTGTCTCCACAGAAGTGGTGGATAAGTTGATGTTGAAAATAAAGAAACATCCAACACCTTACAAGGTGTCATGACTTCAAAAGGGATATTAGTTGGTATTGAATGACCAATGTGAAGTGGAGTTATAGTTGGGGAAGTACAAAGACAAAATTCTCTGTGATGTGATGCTTATGGAGGTGTGTCACATATTGTTGGGTAGACCTTGGCAGTATGATAGAGGAGCTATGCATGATGGAAATAAAAACACATACAAATTTAGTAAAGATGGTGTCAATCATACATTGTTGCCAATGGAAGAAGAGGATACATCAAATAAACCTGATCCAAAGACCCTTTTGCTGAGTGGAAAGGAGTACTTACAACAGATGGAAGAAGATGAGGTAAGTTTTGCATTGGTTTGCAAACCCAAGGTAATAATTACTTCCACAAAAGTTTATGATTTACCCATTGAAATTCAAGAGATGCTGGGCAATTATTATGATATCATTGTAGATGATTTTCCTGATGAGTTACCATCCATTAGAAAAATCAGTCATCACATAGATTTGATTCCAGGAGCAAATCTGCCTAATAAAGTAGCTTACAAGATGAATCCCACAGAGAATGAAGAGATCAGGAAACATGTTTAGGAACTGTTAGACAAGGGTCTGATTAGAGAGAGTTTGAGTCCTTGTGCAGTGCCAATAGTGTTGAGCCCAAAGAAGTATGGAGGCTAGAGAATGTGCACTGATTCAAGAGAAATCAATAAGATAACAATTAGGTACATATTTCCTTTACCTAGAATCAAAGATTTGATGGATTGTTTGAGTGGAGCTAGATATTTTACAAAGTTAGATTTAAAATGTGGTTATCATCAAATCAGAATTAGAGAGGGAGATGAGTGGAAAACTGCTTTTAAGACGAATGAAGGATGATATGAATGGACGGTAATGCCTTTTGGATTGTCGAATTCCCCTAGTACATTTATGAGGCTCATGAATGAAGTTTTGAGAGAATTTATTGGTAAATTTGTAATAGTATATCTGGATGATATATTAGTTTACAACAGATCAAAAGAGGAACATGTGAGACATTTGAATTATGTCTTAAAAAGGCTACAACAAGAGAAGTTACTGTTAAATTTAAAGAAATGTTCATTCATGAAGGAGGAGTTGGTGTATTTGGGATTTGTTGTTTCTACTGAGGGGTTAAAGAGGGATCTAGAGAAGATCAAGGCTATCATAGAGTGGCCTTCACCAAAAGGTGTCTTTGAGGTAAGAATTTTTCACTGTCTTGCTAGTTTTTATAGAAAATTCATTAGGAATTTTAGTAAGATCAATGCTTCTATTATCGACACTATAAAGAAGGATAAACATCCATTTAAATGGATTGTTGAAGCAGAGAGGAACTTTCAATTGTTGAAGAGAAATATTACTAAGAAGCCTATTTTGATTTTACCTGATTTTACTAAACCCTTTCAAGTGAAATGTGATGCTAGTGGAGAATCCATTGAAGTTGTTTTGAGTCAAGAGGAAATGCTTGTAGCTTGGTTTAGTGAAAAGCTGAATGAGTCAAAGAAGAAATATTCTTCTTATGACAAGGAGTTTTATGTAGTTGTGCGGTATTTGAAGAAGTGGAGACATTACTTGATGTCCAAGGAGTTCATATTGTATTCAGATAACCATACATTACAGTACATTATGCAACAACCAAAGCTTAACTAGAAGCATGAAAAATGGGTAGAATACCTTCAAATTTTTAATTTGTGTTAAAACATATAATTGGTTAATCAAACAAAGTAGCAGATGCCTTAAGTAGAAAAATCATTTTAGTTCAAGAAATTCAAATTCAAGTATTTGGTTTTGATTTTCTTAAAGACTAAATATGAGAAATATCTATATTTTAAAGACATTTGAAGCTTGTAGAAATCATGTTTTGTTAGATAGAAGCAAGTGGCTGGATTATTTCCTGCAAGAGGGATTGTTGTTTAAAACAAATCATCTATGCATACCAAATTATTCTATGAGAGAAAATTTGATTAAGGAGAAACATAGTGGAGGACTTGGAGGACATTTTGGTGCAAACAAGACTTATGAGCAGTTGAACCGGTTTTATTTATGGCCGAAAATGAGAGCTAAAATGGAAAAGTATGTGAAAAATTGTAAAGTTTGTTAGTATGCAAAGGGAAGGAGCCAAAAAACAGGATTGTATGTTCCATTACCTATTCCAGATAGGCCTTGGGATATGGTAAGTATGGAATTTGTTTTGGGTTTACCAAAAACTCAAAGGGGACATGATTCAATTTACATAGTAATTGATAAATTTTCAAAAATGGCACATTTTATTCCATGTTATAAAGCCAGTGATGCTACTCACATTGCTAATTTGTTTTCTAAGGAGATTGTAAGATTACGTGGGTTACCTAAGAGCATTGTTTTAGACATAGGCACCAAATTTGTTGGACATTTCTGGAGGACCTTGTGGAAGAAACATGGTACTAAACTGAGTTTCAGTTCTGCTTATCATCCTCAGACTGATGGATAGACTGAAGTTGTAAATAGAAGCTTGGGTAATCATCTGAGAAGTCTTGTAGGTGAACATCCAAAATAGTGGGATCAAGTATTGGCATAAGCAGAATATGCTTATAATGATTCTCGTAATAAGAGTACAAGGCAGAGTCCATTCCATATAGTTTATGGAATGCACCCAAGGGGAGTGTCTGAATTGAGAGACTTTGGAAAAGCTGAAATGGGAAGTGCTAAAAGAGAAGAATTTTCTATAGAAGCTCAAGCAATACATGAACAGGTAAAACAATAATTACAGGACAATAACATAAAATATAAGAGTTGAGCAGATTTGAATAAGAGAGAAGTTTATTTTGAAGTTGGAGATTTGCTTTTAGCGCACCTGAGGAAGGAAAGATTTCCAAAAAGGGAGTATAACAAGCTAAAGTTTAAGAAAATTGGACCATGCAGAGTCTTGAGGAAATTCTCTGCAAATGCATATGAAATTGAATTACCCCCTGATATTCGAATATCTCCAATTTTCAATGTTGCTGATTTGTATAGGTATGAAAGTGGAAATGCAGATGACACAACATAGGAACAATAATAAAAAGATATTGATTTGGTAAAATGGTTACCTATAGCAAAGGAATTGAAGCCATAGAGGATTTTGGACAATAAATTGTTGAAGAAGACAAAAGGATAGGAGTATTTTCAGTATTTGGTCAAATGGAAGGATCAACCAATTGCTGAAGCTACTTGGATGACAAGTGCCATGCTACAGATGTTGGGTAGGTCTGTAGAAGAGCTCATGGACATGAGCCCATGAAGAGTTTTTTCCTCAAGAGTCTGATGCAGGAGCATGAGGCTTGAAGATAAAAGGCTTCGAATTTATTCCAAAAATGCAAAAAAAAGTTTACAAGCAAAGGAGTGGGATCCTTTAGCTGGCAATTTACAAAGTTTTCTAGATAGGATTTGAGCTAGGATTTAGGGATTGAGTGATTTTATGATTAATTCAAGCTATTTAGATTTAGTTGAGATTATCAAGAAGAATATCAACCAGATTAGATATTGTCTAAGATTAGGCAGATTTTATCCATTGATTAAGGATCTGATTTTTAAAATGAAATGTTATTTATGTAAGTTCTGAATGATTGTAAAGGGATTTTTGACTGATTTGGCTTGATTAGGCTGTATAATATTAAGTTACAGAAATTGTATCTCTGTGTATTTGTGTATAATGGGTCAATCAAAGAGGCATTGTATTCCTTCGAAATATCTCTAAGTTCTGTTGATTTACAGTTTGACTTTTGAATTAGAGTATGTAAAATTTGTATTGAATTGTACAATCTTGCATTTTCCATGTTTTGAAATAATTTGGTTATGTTCTAAAAACATTGGAGAATATGGTTTGAGACAAGTTACATGTAGCAGAAGTGTTAAGTTTGACAGAATAGAGACCAAAAAACCTGACAAATCGTGTTAACCCAAAGGAGTCTAGCACCATCTGATCTACAGATCCAGTAGATCTAATGGTCATCGCGCACCAATAAGCTTGTGCCTTAGTCAAGGAAGAAATTGGTTTTATCAGTGAAGTTGGTTATTGGGTGAAGAAAAAGTGGTAAGTGGTCTTTTGAAATTCAAAGCGATTCCATCTATTGACCGACATGTAGCACTCGGGTGGAGAGGGAAAACCACTTTATCGGGTGGGTAAACATCGTGCAAGATCCCTGTCTGATATCGCTGTTGACCATTGGATCAAGTGTGCTTTGATCAATGGTGGAGGTTCACCAATTAGTTTGTTGATCGGGTGAACCAACAACCATCAAATTGAAAGAGATCAATGGTGGAGAGTTAACGCGATAATGGTTGTGGAAAAGTGGATGAAATAAGGAATTAAGTAAAAGTTTGAATTCCTTTTGATTCCATGGAAATTGAAAGGTTGTCATATTGTGGTTAAAATTAAGCAGTTCTGCTAACTAAGCTGAATAACCAAGTTTGGAGGTAGATGACTGATACTCCAAAGGAAGTCCAAGAAGAAGTTCCACCGGAACTTGCAGAAATCATTTATGGATTTGAACGATTATCCATTACACCTACACCTAGGCCTCCATAAACTAATAGTTAACACATGAAGGGACAATGTTGCCATATAAGGAGTGCCAACATTCCAAAAGAAGGAAAAGGACCAGGACCCCCATTGGAGGGGAATCCTTGACTGGTAAACTCCAGAAATGTTGCCAATGAAATCGACCCTAAAGAATCACTAAGGAAGATAACTTTAACCAAGAATATTTCATGGGCAGTTAATTTTAAGACAGTGAAACAATACTTTGCCTTTTCATGTTTTAAGAGTCGAGAAGAGGATGAAAGGTGACTCTAGTCGCTTTCATATTTAACAATATCGAAAGGACAAGTGCTCAATGATATTTTCAAATTTAAAGAGTTAGAAAATATAATAAATGACTACTCAGGGTACTCTAGGAATAAAGGATTACCAGGTAACCATGAACTACAAAATAACTCCTAGCAAACCGAAAAGTACGAGCATGAAATATCCCCGAATGTTGTGTTCGATGTATCACGTTTACAAGGCGGAAGACTTGGCTTCCTATGGGTAAAGGATTGAAACCTATAGGGGTCTCCCTTTATATACACGATGGTATGAGGAGCACAAGTCCATGCTAGTGTTGTCTAATGCAAGATCATTTCGAATGACAATAGCTAGATTTAAAGATGTCAAAACACATCTCTAGCCTAGAACACTAAATGTGAGCGTTAAGTTTCAATGCTTCCTTAGGTGAATTCAATAAATTTTAATGGTTTATATTGAATTAGGTTTCAATTTCAAGGCCCTATTGTTGCCATCTGAAAACTTCTATATGAAGCTATATGAGAAAAGAAATCTTTGTCTTCGATGAAATTTTAGATTAATTGAGGGATAGAGAACACACAATCAACGCAACAACTAAAGAATGAAATATTTTACTAATTCATGTCCTAAATGCACTTAATCTTCCTTTAAAATTTTATTTTATTTTATTTTATTTCATTTCTCCTGCCTATGATGATGTAATTCTAGCTTCTCAATAACGCTACTAATGTAATATTTTCACTTAAGTAAAATAGAATGATGTTCTTCTTTTCATAAAATGCAAAATGAATCTTTCACATAAATCAATTTAATGAAAATTTTCACAATTCCAAACAAAGAAGCATCAATCAAATCCAAAGCATGATAAATGAAGCTAAAAGAAACTTCTTCCCTAAATCAAACAAACCAAACACATAAATGCTTCAATCGACAAACCAAGCAATGTAATCTATGCTCGGAAAGAGAAAAGAGACACTCAAAATAAGAGAAAAAACGAGACTCTTTCACTCACTGAATTGAAAATGAAGCAGGGAAGATGTTACGAATGAAAGATGGATTAAATGAAGCAGCAAATCAGAAACTTGACACAATGAGTAAACAAACAAATGAACGGTAATTGACCTAGATGCCCTAGGGTCATAGAAACCATCCAAAAAACTGTTGAAATATGGCAGCAAGAATATTCCAATTTAATTTTTCCTTGAATTAAAATCGAATTTAGTCTTAACAACTACTTGGAAATAATTAATTAATCTATTTTAAATTAATTAGTTGGAGAAATTCAAGTTAGAAGTATTTTTGAATTCATGCAAGAGTTATCCCTTAAATTAAGGACATAAGATTGAGTTATATTTGAGTTGTAATTAGTTAACTCAGTTTAATGAGTTAAGTCTAGTTAAACTAGTTCCAAATTGTTTGAGGAATTAATAGTGAGTTCACAGTCAGTTGATGCATTAATGCACTCAACTAGTGCTACTCCAGTTAACTGAAGATTCCCTCATTAGAAACTCATGCATGTTTATTTTGAGAAAGTCCCAGTTGAGATAAATGTCAAGGACAGTGTACTGTCAGTTGCATGTGTTTTCTCATGGAGAAAAGTCATGCATGAAGTCAAGGATTTATCCTTGAGGATTGCGTAGTTTTGGAGAAGGTTTTCCACTTGGTTGAAGGTGAATCATCCACAAGGAACAACACAAGGAAATAGGAGCTTGGAGGGCAGAGAAGAAGGCTGGAGAGAAGCCAGGATTTCCTGCGAGCATTTGTGAGGATTGTACTAAGAGCTGGCTAGCTGTGAGAGCTAAGGCTTTGTATAATTCCTATGTATTTCCACCATGTATGATAATACAATAGTGTGGGGTTTTTAGTTGAGGCTTTCCCCCAATTATTTTCATGTGTATTGTTCCATTGATTCTTGTTGTTCTGGTTATATTGTTCAGCTTGATCTTTAAGCTTCTGCAAATTGATAGTATAAGTAGGTTATAGAATTTTGTTTTGATTTATATTTCATTATCGGGTTAACCTACACAAAGATTTTCTACAAAAACTCAAAAAATCAAGCAATGAAACTTCAAGCCAATCAATCAATCAAACTCAGCAAACAAATCATCCTAGTCACTTCTGGGTGGAAGAAGAGAATCTGAGGGTCAAGACACACTTGCACTGGAATGGGATAAACTCTAATTTTTCTTAACTAAAAAACCGACGCGACTTCTTGACTAAAACTAGCGCTGAAAAGGGGTCCAACGTGACTGTCAGGCTAACACTGGCACTGGTCAGCACGACTATTTTGCTAAAACTAGTGTTGATCAGGGATCGACGCGATTGTTTGGCTGAAATAGCACTGATCGAGGGATTCAAATAAAAAATAATAAAAAAAAGAACTTCACACAAGGCCAGACTTAACACATTAGAGGGTGGGCTAGTGTTTGTATGCCTTCAAACAGGTCAATACAGATCCATAATACCATAAATAAACAAACTAGGCACACAAGTAGAAAAAACAGAGTGATGAAAAGGATATGTATTTTCCCAACGAAGTCACCAATTTGTGGTGTAGGAGTATCCTCTTTGTAGACAAAGACGATCCCTCCAGACCAAGAGAGTGGGTCTAGCCAGAAACAAGACAATATAATGTAAATTTCCTTAGATTAGAATCGAATAAGAGGGCCTACCTCTTATAATTCTAATTCACTTGATGGTGATCTTGCTTCCTTGCTCCAGCGTCCTTTAGTTCCTTTTGTTCAAGTACCTGAAACAAACATGCAAGAAACAACAAAAAACGTGATAGCATAAAATCGAATCCAATCTACTTGAAAGGTCAAGGAGTTCTAAGATATCAAATGTATTATTACACCCGATAGAGGAGATAAACCATTAGTTGTATTAAAATAAACTTCAAAGAGATACAACCAAATCCTTGACGATGGAGATCTCCTTTGTAGTATCCAAGTCCCACTACACACCTTTTCAACATTCTTTTCCTCCTCTCGCTTGACATGAAATGTCTTCCAAGCTCTAAATATCTCTCCTCATGCTTTAGCTACCAAATACTAGTCTTTTGTCATCTAAGACTAATATTCTTCTATCAAAAGCTAAGATTTCAGAATTTTGCAGCTGGTTCTATCTCTCCACCACTTTCACTATGTGTTGTATTATAGCCAAAAAGGGTAAGAAGAAGTGGTTTATATAGGGAGAGGAGGATAAGAATGGGATCCACTCAAGGGGGAAGATGGTCTTATCTCCTTGGGAAGATCCACTTTTAGGGGGGGGAAGAACCTTATATGGATTTCTTGACCCTTATCCAACCAACGAACATCCATCACATCGCCACTAGAAGTTTCTAAACATGAAACTCTATTTCCTTTTATAAAAATAGTCTATAAGTAGACCGGTGCAAGTATTGGGCTAACAGTAGTGTCGATCGACACGGGTCACATTGTAAAACTCTACCATCGGCACGGGTGAGACAATGGGAAAGAGCATTGATCTTAAAAAACTGGGTTTTAAGAAGGATTCTCTGGAAATGTTCTTAAGGGAGTGGGGACTACTTTCTTCAAACTTTAAGAGATGCAAGTGCATAGGTTTCATGGTGAAATTATAACATAGTAGTCACTACTAGGGTTCTCCGGGATCAAGAATGGGGAGTGACAAGAGAGTGAAAAATTACTGTGTAACACCGATGGTTATCGAGTATGGTAAGAGACCATCATATGCGCTCACATGTGATGAGTCAACGAAATCTAGTTTGATGGAATTGAATAGTTTGTCTTTGAAATTTTAAAGTTCAGTTTGAAGTTTGCTATAAATCTTAATGACATGTTAGTGGTTGTAGGCACATGTTAGTTGCTTAGCCGAATGAATCAGACATGGGTGATGAGGTTGTACATATAGATGGAACTTCATGGGAGGGGTGGGACAATGTCCCTGATTTTACTAACTAGCACTTCCACCCTAACGTGGGCTAGAAGGGTTGGGATAATTTTGCCTTAAATATCACAATTTCATGGGAGCAGGTTCTGGATTAGGGTTCTCATGAGGATTTTACTAGGGGGTACACATCAAGGTAGATTCCTCAATCCCCAACATCATTAGTCTCACTATAGAGGGAAACACGAGAGATGATAGTTGTCTCTATCATTGCTCCTAGATCGCCCCCTTGTAGTTACTATATGCTTGATGGGAAAGTGGCATGGAATCCTTGGAACTTCAAGGGAAGCTCTTGAAGGGAACTAACAACTTGGAATGCTTTGATTCAAGAATAAATTGTTAGGCGTGACACCCTTGGAACTTTAAAGGGAATTTCTCAGAGGCACAACTAACTTGTCACCGTTGGCATAAAAAAAATATTGAATATAATCAAGACATGAAAATCCCCAATTCACATAAGGTGGTAAATGAGGTTTTAGAACCAAAAAAATCAAATCAAGGATACAACTTGGGGTAAAGGGAGGATAGGAATAAATAAAAATATTATACCGTTTGAGAATTCTACCCTTCCCATGTCGGCAAATATTAGGTAGATAATGTACATAAGTATTTTAATAGGTAAAAGGCGGGGGAGGGGGGCATAGAGTTAAATAGAAAGATTAATCCTAAAATAGTTAAACTTGTTTAAGAAAATAGGGTGGTGAATAAAATAAAAATAAAGATTAATGAATTAAATTAGAAAAATTAGAGAAACTCCATGTGGCAAGATCCAACATAAGAATATCCATCTAAGGGGAAAATTGAGTTAAATTAGGAGGTAGTTAGGGGACCAAATCGAAGGCTTCTTAGTTGAATGCAATTATGAAAACAAATTTAGGAGTAGAAAAGGGGGAACAAGAGAAAAATAGGAGAAGAAATAGGAATTCTAGTTGTGGTGAGGAAAAAATATTATTTTTGAATTAACATTTAAGTAAATTATTTTGGAGAACCTTAGTTAAAAAGTGACATATGGGTGGGTGAATGATCAAAATTTTGAATCAATAAAAAAAATTAATTATGCATGAAGGCCAAGTGTCACCTATGCAAGATCCTATAAAAGAAGGGGAAAGCCATAAGAGAAGGGACTTTTTCTTACCCTATTGTTGGATGGATGATATTATGTTATTGTGAGTGGCTATGAGCTATAGTGAGTTTGGCGAGGTGGAGGTATTTAGGGAGGGAACTCTTGAGCTAAGGAGTTCTCACCACCATCAATTAGCATACTTCCTTTATTGTATAGCCTCATTGCAACTCGGGGGTTTATAGGGAGGAAGAGTACCCAAGGAGTAGGCTAGGGGGTCGACCAGTGGGTCATTAACATTCAGCTGGAGCACTTCAACATTTACACTTGGACATGGAGGACATCAAAGGAGTGCAAGTAGAAGCAACACCAAGATTGAATCTCCACACCAGGGTGAACGATACTTGTTGTATTTATAATGTTCTATTAAATGATTTCTTGTATCTATAGTTACCTAAATGTTAAAAAAAATAGATGATATATGTAATGCATTATAATTTATGGACGTGTATGTAATTTCCTTAATATCTATGTGTTCTAATGTTCTTGGGTGCTTAAGGTGTTTCGTGATCTTTGTATGGATGTTACTAGATAATGATTAGTTAAATTGGAATTTCTTATTTGCAGGTTGTAATCTAAGATTAACTACATTATTTATAGTTCAAAAAAATGGTTTTCGTAGGGAGGGTCCCTACAAATGTGGAAAATGTTAAGGCTTCTGTTGCTTCTCCAGGGCTTTCCTTAAATAATATTTCCTCAAATATTTTGGACAAAGGAAAGAAATCAGCAGATACATATTAGATTGTTCCCCCTTCAGTCATCAAAGGGAAGATGTTAACGTAGGCAGATTAAACCAAGATTGGTCCTCCCTGTCTGGAATGCAAGGGGGATTTAAGAACTCAATTTTCTTTAATCTTGGATAACATTGTTGAGTCAACAAAACTAGGGGTGTGGACTCAAGTAAAAAATAAGATGAAAGACTCTCGAGGAAAGGTAAACATGCAACCAATGAAAAATAAAAGTTAAATATGTTATGTAAATTCATAAGGATTCTTAGTGTTTTTTGGAAAATCTACAAGTGGAATAGTATTTGGGATTGAGATATCGGAAATTCCACAGTCTGCATTTTTAAGTTTACTTTTTTAGTCTATAACAAGACTAACCTTCAAGACTGAATCTACAAAGAAGAGAAAAGATGGGGGTTATAAATATGAGATGCAATGTAGTTAGGGTTGGGGAGTCGACCAATCAAAGGATTTTATTTTTTATATTTTAATTTTTAATTTGAATCCTAATTTTAATTTATTCTATGTCATTTGAGGTATATGTTTTGTTTTCACACTTAATTAATAAGTCTTACTTTAATTTACTTATAGTTCTTTTTAGATTTTGAGTATAGAATTAATTTTTCCTATAATAATTATTTGAATCTTGATTTCTATAAACTAGTGTATTAGATTGTGTTATTATATTTTAATGTAGATCTTACTGATACCAATATTTTAATATAAATTTTATTAATACCATATTTTAATATAAATCTTTTTAATACCATATTTTAAGTTTATGACTTGTTAGTTAGAATAAAGTATGATTTAATAAACTAAGGTATTAATGTATTAGTTTTTGTTAATGTATTTTAATATAAATTTTATTCATACTTAATTTAAGAGATCATGTTATTAGAAGATTTAAGTAATATTAATTATGAATATGATATTAGTAATTATTGTTATTAATATTACTAGGGGACAAAGGGTTAAAGCCAAAGAAGGGAGGGTCAAATGAATGGAATCTCAGCCAAAGGGGTGAATAAGGGGACATGTTCATAATTTTGTACTCGGGAGAAGTATGAGATGGTCATAGAAAAATTAAGAAGAAGAGCGAAAATGTGATAAAACATTCATGGGAGAAATTGGGGGGAGGGGCAGGGGAAGGAGAAGAGGGGTTTATAAAGATTGGTAAGGATGATGAGAAAGGGGACAACATATTTATTCCTTGGTATCGTGGGAGAGAAGGGAAATCCAATTTCTGCTAATTTCTAAGCCTCCATCCCTATTGAGGTTGCGAGGGTGTTTGATGATTTCAAGGGCTTCCCGAAATTTATGTTTAGAATGATGTTTTTCATTGGTAATGACCCTAGTATCTTCAAGGCAGATGTGGTGGCTTGCCTTACCTGCATGCTCTGCTAAAGCTAAATATCAGGTTCTTTCATTTTGGATATCAACACCATGCTCTTTGAGCCTGATCTTGAAAGATCTACCTGTTTCCCCAATGTAGTATTCTCCACAAGAAAAAATGATCATGTAAACACCTTTTTGTTGGAGGTGATCCAAGTTATCCTTAACATATTTCATCCTTTGTTTAATAGTTGTCATGGGCTTGTATGAAGTTCTGATATCTTTGTTTCCTATAACTTTGGCCAGCTTGTCAGTGACCCCATGTATATATGGAAGGTATGCATTAGCAGTTAGGGGATTTTCATATCTATCATTTCTGTTTCTGGATCTGGCTTTAAGGATGAAATCTGTTACCTAGATCATCTCCAGCAAAAATGTGTTTACATGACCAATTTTTCTTGTGGAGAATACTACATTGGGGAACCAGGTAGATCTTTCAAGATCATTCTTAAAGAGCATGGTGTTGATATCCAAAATGAAAGAACCTGATCTTCAGATTTAGCAGAGCATGTAGGTAAGACCAGCCACCACATCTGCCTTGAAGACACTAGGGTCATTTCCAATGAAAAGCATCATTTTAAACGTAAAGTTCAGGAAGCCCTTGAAATCATCAAACATCCTCACAGCCTCAATAGGGATGGAGGCTTAGAAATTAGTAGAAATTGGATTTCCCTTCTCTCCTACGATACTAAGGAATAAAGATGTTGTCCCCTTTATCATCATCCTTACCACTCTTTATCAACCCCTCTTCTCCTCCCCCTGCCCCTCCCCCCAATCCCTCCCATGAATGTTTTATCACATTTTCGCTTTGCTTCTCAATTTCGCTATCACCATCTCATACTTCTCCTGAGTACAAATTTATTAAACTGTCCCCTTATTCACGCCTTTGGTTAAGATTCCATTCATTTTCCCCTCCCTTGTTTGGCTTTAATCCTTTGTCCCCTAGTAATATTAATAAAAATAATTACTAATATCATATTCATAATTAATATTAATTATATCTTCTAATAACATGATATCTTAAATTAAGTATGAATAAATTTTGAATTGTTTAAGGAAGATAGAACCGGAGCGGAAAGAGGATGGGTCACGGACGGCAGCAGGAACCGCAGGCACGCGAGGGTTTAGGCTAAGTCACATAGCTTATCTGAAGACACGACACGAATCATAGCGCACGATTGTCGGTTTGCCTCGCTTCACATCCGCCGACCACATCCCTATGGCCATCTCCATCGTTCCTCCGTTTCATGATCACCGCAAAGCTGCAGACAATATGGACGGGCACATGGAGGACTTGGTGGATTACTCAGCGGATCCATTAGAGGATCGAATTATCTTTGATAATCCATATTTCGCTTGCACAGCCGTTCACAGTTCCTCGGTTTCTTCATTGGCTCATACATACCCTAACCCTAACCCTAACTGTCCCCCCTCTACAGTGATTCTTGATTTCACCTCCAGTTTGGCCGCTCCTCCGCTCTCACCTAGCACGGAACACCATCTGGCTTCTCTAACACCCCAGGTATTGACATTTGACCAGGCATTTCTAACACAAGGTGACCCGCCCTCGTCAGCGATCCCTCAATCCTCAGCTCCTCATTCCCAACAATCTCTAGGGATTCGACCCTCCGGCTGTTTCAGTACACCGGTAGTTAATGTGAAGCCTGTTAAGCCCACACCTCCTGAAGGGCCTACCAGCCCTCTGGTTGATCATCCCTCGACCCCCCACACGAAGAAGCAGAAGACCAAGTGCATCAAGGTGACTGATAAAGAGATTACGGTCCCGTTGAGAGATCCAGCTGATTTTAGGGCCGCGGCTCTCATGGCTCGATCGGTTCTGGTGGGACACGTGAGGGGTCGCACTTTCACAGTGGACAGGTTGACAAAATGGATAGAAGAGATCTAGGGCAACTTGCTCAAAGACCTACCTGAGGTTCATATTCTTCCGTGCGGCTGGTTTTCTCTACATTTCTCCAAGGAGGACTACATCGACCTTGTTCTGGCAAAATATTTGCATATTGAATCTACACCTGTTTTGCTCAAGCGATGGAGCCCTCTGTTCGATCCAGAGCGAGAACAGATCAGAGCTGGTCCACTGTGGGTACGGCTGCCAGGACTCCCTCTTCAATACTGGAGTGAAGAGGCTCTACAAAGAATTGGGAATGCATTGGGTACATATCTGGACCATGACAGATCATACATTGAATCCAAGCAGAGAACCCTCGCCCGGGCTCTCGTGCACCTGGATACGCGAGAAGGGCTGGAGAAGAAGATCACGCTTACATGGGGGAAATTCAGCAGGATTCAGTTATTAGACTACGAGGGTGTTCCATTCCGGTGCTATCACTGCCATCAAGTAGGGCATTTAGCAAAGGATTTCCCATTACTCAAAATCCCGGATGCATCCCCAAAAATCTCACCCTCGATCACGCGAGAAGCTACTCCAATCATCATTTGAGAAACTCAGGGTGGGACTCCGGCACAGAAAAAGGCGGTGAAAACAAGGCGGACATAGCAGAGTCCTCCATCGCCTCCACTGACAAGGGCAAGGGCGGCGATGACAGCATCACAGACTCCAGGTACTAGTCACATCCCTGTCTCTTTGTCTTTCGATTGCACATCTGCATTACCATCTGCATCTGCATCATGCACTATGGCACATTACCCCTTGTCTGTGCCCCCTCTGAGTGAATCCACCATTCCGCCTACCGTCTCCCATTCCCCACCATCTCCATCTTTATCTACTTCCTCAAGATCATCTCATCCTTACTCTCTTCGTCCCCGCCCTCTGATCTCGGGATCCTGTGGGGGTTTAGGCATCATACCCATGAATTTGGGGTATCAGACCACTCGGGGTCGCAAATCAGATCTTTCTAAAGCTATTTGGAAAGCCGGTGCAGAAGTTGCATCCGGAAGGCAGCCCACCATTGAAGGGGTCCTTAGAGCAGCACCCACCCCGCGATATGGTCCGCCATGAAGTGCCTATCATTTAACTGTAGCGGTTTGGCCAGTGAACCCAAAAAACTAGCCATCAGGAGACTTTTTGAATCTGAGCAACCTGACATCATTTTTCTCCAGGAAACCCTGGGTCCTGCTGCTTCCATTGTACATTGCCTAAACACTATGACTCCTCGTTGGAAATTTCTGGCCTCAGATGCCTCGGGGAGATCAGGGGGGCTGGTAATCGGAATCAACCCCAGAACTATTAGATTGGATTCTTCATGGGGTGGACAAGGGTTCCTTGGGGTGGACATATTCTCGGCGGATCTGGGGGTGGCATTCCGAATTGTGAATGTATACGGTCCTTGTCAGCACAGAGAACCTTTCTAGAACAGACTGTTAAACCTATCCCTGATGACTGCGAGCCACACCATCCTGGGAGGTGATCTAAATTTTTCGTTGGGGTTCCGTGAATCTTGGGGCTCTATGGCACAAGTGGATTCGATCACAGACTTCATGAGGAATGCCCTAGAACAAGCAGACTTTGTGGATGTTCCCATGCATCAACCCATGCCTACATGGCGCAATAGGAGAGTGGGCGAAGCGGCATTGGCTCGCAGACTTGACCGATTCCTACTGAAGGGACCTCTGATTCAGGAACTGCACCACTACAAGCAATGGGTGGGATCTGGGGGTTTATCGGACCACTCCCCTATCCACTTGGATATCCTTGGGACCCTAGCTAAACCAAAGGCTCCATTCAAATTCAATCATACCTGGCTCAAAGATCAGGATTTCACCAAGCTGGTATCTGATTTCTGGCAGACTCACCCTATCAATAGGGAGGCATCATTGGCCAGAGGCTTCTGCAAGAACCTCTCGGAGTTAAAACACATTGTTATTAACTGGGCCAAGGAAAAGAACAAAAGGGATTCGGCACAGCTCTTATCTATGGAAGAAGAGCTGAGCTCCATGCTTGACGATAGGAACCTGGGATTCAGATCGGCAGGGGAAAAGACTCGACTAATTGCACTTGAAAATCAACGGGCCTCATCTCTCAGGTTACGCAGCAGGGCTATTTGGTAAAAAGCAGGGGATGAAAACTCAAAATTCTTCCACAACTTTGCAAAAGGAAGGAAAGTGTCCAACACCATCTGGAGCCTGCCCCATCTAGAAGGGGGTTTGGCTGATAATTTTAACAAACTTTCCCAGTTGGGTACCACACACTTTCGAGGCTTATTTAAAAATCCTCCGGGGGCAAACTTGGTTGAAATCATTGAAGTGGCATCACACTTTCCGAGATTTGTAAATGAGGAAGACTCGGAAGAACTCATGAACCCAGTAACCATGGAAGAATTGGAAAGCACCCTCAAATGGTTCAAAAAGGACAAGAGTCCCGGACCTGACAGATGGACGATTGAATTTTATCTCGCTTTCTTTGAGCAGATTGGCCAGGATCTGTTAAGTGTGGCTGAGGAATGCAGGATATCGGGGTCATTATACCATGCAATAAATTCCACTTTCATTGCTCTCATCCCCAAGTCGGACACTCCATCATCATTTGATAATTTTCGCCCTATATCCCTCTGTAATGTCCTCTATAAGATCATCTCAAAAATCATTGCCAATAGACTCAGGCCCATTCTGTCCACTCACATTGCCCCCCATCAATTTGCATTTCTCGAGGACAGGCAGATTCATGAAGCCATAGGGTCTGCCCAGGAGGCCCTACACTCGATCTAGACTAAACATCTCAAGATTACCCTCCTGAAGATAGATCTCTCAAAAGATTTTGACAGGGTTAGCTGGTTGTACATAAAGATGATCCTCATCCATCTGGGGTTCCCTATCTCCTTCATCAACTGGATTATGTCCTGTATCTCGACACCTACATTCAGCATCCTGATCAATGGATCTGCCTCACATTTCTTTCATTCCGAAAGGGGCCTGAGACAGGGTTACCCCCTATCTCCACTATTGTTCCTTCTTTTCATGGAAGGATTGAGCCGCCTCATCATTTCAGCCACAAGGGATGGGACACTCCGGGGACTCAAGATTTCAGAAGAATGCTTCCTCACTCATCTTCTATTTGTGGATGATGTTCTCATCCTATTGGATGGAAGCATGAGGGACTCGATGTCCTTCTCCCACATTCTGGCACTTTTCTCACAAGCTACAGGAATGCAGGTAAACAGAGCAAAATCTACTATTACAATGACTCGTACATCGGTTGCTGAAGCCCAACATGCCCTACAGGCTTTCCCATTCAGCATTCACCTGATAGACAAAGGGCTCAAATACCTTGGCTTCTGGTTAAAACCCACATGCCAAAGGATCGCTAACTGGACTTGGTTAATAGCGAAATTAGAAAAGCGCCTCACATGCTGGAGCTACAGGTATATATCCAGGGATGGTAGGCTGATCCTCATTAAATCAGTTCTGGAGGCCACCCCGGTTTTCTGGATGGCTCTTGCATGGATCCCCAGATATACACTTGCTCGATTACAGCAAATATGTAACAGATATCTGTGGGCAGGTAGTCAAGATAAGTAGATTTTTGCATGGATCAGCTGGCAGAAGATAGCCATCCCAAAAAAGTGGGGAGGATGGGGACTCAAAGATCTCCCACTTTTCGCACAAGCGTTGGCAGCAAAGATGAGTTGGGCACTGCTAACTAGTCAAAATTTATGGACACGCCTCTCATACCATAAATACATTTGGCCCCTTGACACCATGGATTGGATCAGACTACCCACTTGGAACAGTTCAGGGGCATCATCATTTTGGAAAGCCATTATCTACTCAATGCCCATGATTAGAGACAATTTGGCTTGGAGGATCAGAGATGGAGCACAAGCCAGGATTGGCATTGACCCTTGGGCTGGTAGTGGGGGAAGGAATCAACTACTGTGTGAATTAGTTGAGTATATCCTTACTCATGACATCAAGGTGATTGCACACGTTGTGGATCAAGAAGCCTCTGACATATTCCATCAGCCCTGGCGCACAACTCAGCAATTGAACCTCCCACTGCAGTGGCATCAAGCATGGGAATCATACAGGGAGGCACTGACGGAATCGCACATTAGAATTACAGAGGGGCAAGACGAGCTGATCTGGAGTCTGTTAGACGCGGGATATTACACACTGAAGATTGGGTATACACTCCTCATTAGCCACAAAAAACCGGATTTATTGATGGACTGGTGGCATCACATATGGAAGTTATCCACTCCCCCGAGAGCCAAGCTATTCTTCTGGTGCGTTCTCCGGAAAAAGGCACCCACGGGAGAAAATCTTCAGCGCAGAGCACACCATGCCCCTACCTGGTGTGTGTTATGTAAATCCGCATCGGAGTCTACAGACCACCTGTTCCTACATTGCAGTGCCACGATCGATTTGTGGACTAACATTAAAAACTCTATCGCATACATCGGCCTCTGGGCAGGACAAAATATTGTGGAGTCTTGGACTGAATGGTCTATTAGACACAAAGGCACCAAAATGATTAGTCTTCCTGTCATAGTAATATGGCACTTATGGAAGACAAGGAACCAGATTGTCTTCCAGGATAAACATGTACACTGGCACCTGCTAGAAGCCCGCATCATTGCGGCATTCAACGATCTCCCAGATCTCCCACCTGCTCACGTTCGACGTACCCACCCACCTCCCCTCATAGACCAATCCACCCCGTGGGAATTTTTTGACAGCGCAGCAAACCAGCAGAGCTGTGGAGGAGGAATAATCATACACAAATCAGATCAGCACCTCTACAGAACTAAAGCAAGATTGGGCACTGGCTCAAACAATTACGTCGAACTTATTACTCTCAGACACCTCCTCCACTTTGCATTGGGCCATAACACCACCTGCATAAACATATTTGGGGATTCTAAAATCATTATAGACTGGTTCAACAACAATGCAATCTGTCACATACACACACTCAGCATAATTTTGCATGAGATTCAAGAATTCAAATCTGCTTTTAACATCATCTCATGTTCACACATCTACAGGGAGCACAATGAGAGTGCCGACAGATTATCCAAGGAGGCCACGCTAATGGATCGAGGAGTATGGGAAGTTACCGAAGTTCATGGATAGCAGGAATTCAAATATTATCACCGTCCATACATGGATCAGCGATACGAGCAAGCATCTCAGCAATAACTTTTATGGAACTTTTTTGTTTGATTATAACAGTATTTATGTATATATACCTTGAACATAATGAGCAGTAAGCGAACCAATGTGGCTTTTTTGTAATATTTTTTGCAAAATTTAAGATGACCCTGCGTGGAACATCTTAAGTTTGGACTGATCACATTTTTGATGATGGCAAATAGGCACGTTGTATACACAGTGACCTCAAGCATATCCATAGCGATATCAATGTAATTTTCAAATCATTAATGAAAGTTACAGATTTTTCCAGTGGAAAAGAGTAAGAATAAATTTTATATTAAAATACATTAACAAAAGCTAATACATTAATACATTAGTTTATTAAATCATACTTTTGTTCTAACTAAAAAGTCATATACTTAAAATATGGTATTAATAAGATTTATATTAAAATATGGTATTAATAATATTTATATTAAAATATTGGTATCAATAAGATCTATATTAAAATATAATAACATAATCTATACATTAGTTTTTAGAAATCGAGATTCAAATCATTACTATTGGGAAAATTAATTCTATACTCAAAATCTAAAAATAACTATAAGTAAATTAAAACAATACTTATTAATTAAGTGTGAAAAAACATATACTTCTAATGACATAGAATAAATTAAAATTAGGATTCCAATTAAAAATTAAAATATTAAAAGTAAAATCCTTTGACTGGTCGTCTCCCTAACCCTAACCACATTGCATCTCATATTTATAACCTCCATCTTTTCTCTTCTTTGTAGATTCAATCCTGAAGATGAGTCTTGTTATAGACTCAAAACGTAGACTTAAAAATGCAGATTGTGGAATTTCCGATCTCTCAATCCAAAATATTGCACTATAGAAATCTCCAAAAAAACCGGAATAATATTGTCTGTCAGGAAACTTGGGAAAGTTTTGTAAGATTCTGGGTTGTTCCTGTGTGTTCTAGCTCGAATATCAAAGTTTTCTTGGAATATTTTGTCTTAGCAATTGTAATCTCCTTTTATTAATGCAAATTCCTATTAGTTTCTTTAAAAATAATAATAATTTCTCTATATATAAAGGCTTTCTTTTGCTTCTTGTTTTGACATATCCATTGAGATATTCCATATTAATGATTGCTTTTGTGCCTATTTGGGTATATAAAAAATATATTTCTCTTAAGTCCCAAATACATTCTCTTCAACAACAACTTATAACTCCAACATGGTGGCCAATCCTCAATCTATCACATTTCCTTTGTGATTTTCCTACTTCCCATGTAAAAAATATGACTCATTCCATTCATTTTTTCCTTCAAAATATCTTCATTCTATTGAACATTCTCATCACCATATATTTACACATGTAGATAAATAGAGCAAGAGAAATACTAAAATTACAGAAATTGAACAAAAGATTAAAACTATGCAACAACAACTCAAATCTTAAATAACTACCAACTGAGATTACTAATGAAAAAGAAAATATTAAAATGCTTAGACTAGAAAAATATAACATTCATCTAATGAGTTGTCTAGAATATATGAAGAGTCTTTAGTAATAGATGAAAACCAATTTCAAGATCAACATGACGAACAAAATCTTATTCTAGGAGTAGAATAATCACTACAAGTTGATTAACAAGCAAAAGCTTTAAAATAGAGTTACATGGCATTAGATAAAGAGTATTAATTTCCATATCCATAAACATTAGTGGATATAAAGTGTTATGAATTGGATGCTCAAATAGACATTGGATCAATGACTTCTTGTGCAAAGAGCATTGCAAATTTAGAATATTGTTAGGAGAGTGAAAGCCATAAACAAATAACCAATGAATATCCATAGGTATACTAAAGATATTTCCATATATGTTGACGATATTCATTATTCAATTATATTATATGAATATACTACTGTTGTTTTATCCTACATGCTCAAGATTTTGCAGGGAACCATTTATCATTCACTTTTGGCCCTAATTATGTACAATTATATATAGAAGGAATAAAGACCCATGTACATAATAATAATAGTTTTTAATTTAAGATATTAGATGAAGCTTCTCAGGAAGAAAATGAAAAAAACCTTGCTCAAGAGAAAATGCAAGAATTAAGAATATCTTTATACATAATAAGGATTAGTCTTATCACAACAAAGTTGAAAAAGACAATGTACTGTTGAGTTACTTAATACTTTTTGGCACATATAACAATATTTTGTAGACCTATCCTCTAGAGAAAACTTCAAAGATAGTAATCAAAAAGCTACAACACATTTAATGTCGCCAATAGATTAAGCATATTGCAAAAAAATATTACAAAGTAACTTGAAAAAATATTGATAGAGAAACGTAGAAGCCTTTGGGCTTGTCTTACTATCTCTCAAAAATAATTTTAAGCAAATAAAACAAAAGGTAAGCCTAGAATGGTCCTAAATTATACAAAGTTGATTGATGCTTTAATGCCAATTAGGTACCCATTTCCAAATAAGGAAGCATTGCTACACAAAATTCAAAATTGTAATGTACGTAGCAAGTTTGATTTGAAGAGTGGGTTTTGGTGGAGCGACATTACCTTTAAACATAAATATAAGACAAGAAATTTAGTTCCTCATGACCAATACCATTGGTGAATAATTCCATTTGGGTTGTTGTCATTGAATGCTCCATCTAAATTCCAAAAGTAGATGGATGATATATTGGTGATATGAATTCTTCCATAGTTTACATTAATGATATTCTAATTTGTTCAAAAGATTAAAAGGAGCATGCCAAACCCTTAAAATAATTCTATCAAAATTTTTGTAAGTATGTATTGTTCCTATTTGCCAAAAAAATAGAAATTAGCCAAACTAGGATTGAATTTCTATGTTTGATCATAGCAGCAAGAAAGATAGATCTTCACTTAAGATCATGTTTTACAGAATATCAAGTTTTATAGATATGCTAATAGATAAACTCAAGTTGTAGCATTTTCGTGGAAACCTAAACTATGTAAGATACTTCTTTAAAGATCAAGTTGAAGATGTTTCTTGTATGTTTACCATATTGAAAAATAAGACTACATTGTGAACTATCAAAATCACTATTGCTATAAAAAATATCAAAGAGAAGGGAAAAACTATGCCTAACCTATGTTACCCAAGGATGGATGTAAGTTTATTTTGGAAGTAGTTTCTTCCTCAAATTCATGATTAGGAGTTTTATTTCAAAAGGTTAAAAGGCAAGAAGAAATCTATATGTGTGCATCTAGAGTATCCAAAGGCATTGAAGTAAATTTTCCATCAAGTCATAGGGAAATATTAACAAGGGAAAACTCAATATCTAGATTCAAATTATTCATAAAGTTGATGCATTTCATTATCATAATAGATATGAAACATATGGTAGGAATGTTGGGAAATAGGAGAATACTAGAGTAACGAAATACTCATATTTTCATATAGATTTTATGGTTAGATAGCTTCAATTTGACTTAAAGTAAAAGGTTAGAAAATAAAACAACATAGTAGATTTATTGACTAGAGAAGTCAATCCACAACCATAGGAATAAGATAAGAAAAATATATACTTTTCGCAGATGCTAATTGCAAAAGAGAAGGGTACACAAATCCATATAGAAGAAAACATATGAGAAGAACCAATAATTTTGTGTTTTTATCACCTTATTAAAGCCATCAAAACCAAATTTGAACGTGAAAGAATCCTAGAAGCTTGGGCTTCTAAGTTAATAGTGAAAATAATTACTTATATTTGAACCAAGATGTTATGTTTAAATAGCATGCGTGAAGATGGAGGACCTAATCAAGGGCAAAGTATTTTCCAAATATTTGATCCTATCATATATTTATATGATTGATGTGAGATCTTAGATTTGATTGAATTTAGAAGGTCAATTTGGATCATATTTAATTGAACATAATAGTCCCATACCCCTGGTCATAGTGGTTCTTGATATTCATCAAAAAATTTGATCCACGTGTAGATTTTGAGCCACTAAATTTCAATTTATTGTTAATCTCCTAGTTGATTTGTTAATTGGAGTACAATATAATTCTCAATTCAAATTTGAATTGGAATTCATAGATTCGACATCAGGGCTCATGGCATAAGATCCTTTGGGTGGAGGAAAATATTGGGAGATCATGTCACATTTCAAATAAAGACTCCTAAAAAAGATAGGACTAGTAATTTTGGATAGTTCACATTTCTAACTTGGACTTACTCTTATGCCTCCACTAGCCCCGAAGAATTATTATATGTTGATATGGAGGACACCATGGGAGATAAATCTAGGAAATAACTTTGCAACTCACCAAAAAATTAATAAGTACTAGTTTGATAAACATTAGGGGAATTTTGAGATATAAAATGGGCTTCTCAAAAAACAATAAAATAATAATTAAAATAATAAAATAAGATATTAATTTTTAAAGGAAAAGAAAGAAAACTACATTTTTTTAAATTATATTTTCGACTTATCTCCTTACTGGTTCGAGATGTGCATCTTACATCCCATTATGAAGGAGATGTGAAATTCCTTTTGTGCACAACATGGAATCGACACATGTCCCTTTTAAAATATAAATAAAATATTCATGAAATAAAAAAAATGTTCTCCATAATGAAAAACAAAAATAAATATACATATTGATTAGTTTTAGTTAAAAGAATTATTGCACTGGGGGACACATTATACAACCCAATATCAGGGACATGTGTAACTCCTTCCATGCCTAACAAGGAATTGACTCGTGTCACTTTTAAAATATAAATATAATATTCATAATATTCACTTAATATATATATATATATATATATATATATATATATAATATATATATATATATTACCTACAGTAAAAAAGAAAAAATAAATATACATATTGGTTAGTTCTAATTAAAAGAATTAATGATATTACAACCCAATAATTCCTTCTATGTGTTGACATGTGGTTATATATATTATATCAATTAAAAAATATTTCTCTCAACCATAAATAAAATATATTAATGATTATGTATCTAAAGAATGTATCAGGGGTTTTGACAACAATGGCATAAGGGAATGTGGAACGATGGTTGGAGGCTAAAGTTTTGTTTTATGCTGACGATTCCCCTTTGTCTGGTCTCTAAGTGGGTTTGGGGGGCATGGATATTAATTTGTTACTATTTTTTTACCTCTTTTGTTCTATGGAGTGGCAGTTCCTTGTTGTTAGCTTTTTACCCATATGTGGTGGTGTTTTACTCTTGGCAGATAAAGGTTTTACCTAGTTTTTCTTCCAACCCTCTGCTTTGTTTGGAGTTGTTTTGTTTAGACTTAGTTTTTTACTCACAAGGGCCTTGAGGTGTTATGATATGGAAATGCTTAAGAGGGGCACATGGATGATTAGGATTTGGTGGATTATGACTCCATGACTCTATTTCGGGAACCTATTTTTGTCTTCTTTGGAGGTTTTGGTCCCTAAGGGGAGGGCACCATATATTTCATTAGTAATGTTAAAATGGGGCATCCATTTTCTAGTGGTTAGTTTTGGTCAGAGGATTGTATGCCCCCTACGGTTTCTCTGCCCGTATTCATCAATTTTTCGGTTCTAGTGCTAGTGATCTCATAGCCAAATAATATCTTTGCTCCCATGATTTTTACCAATTCCATTTATGATAAGGTTTTCTAAGTATTTCTCAATGGGTTTTCCATATGCGATTTTCCCTTTTGCATTTGTTAGCGGTGGGATTTCATCCTAATTGATTTATTCCTTTGGTGGTGGTTTTTCGGTGGTGCTAGAGGCATATTCAGTTGTGGCAGTAAAATCAGTGCCTCTCCCATATGTGGGTGTCATTATTCCTCAGTTTGTAGTGTTTACTGAGGGCCCATCCCCAATTGATGATGGTTCTATCTTGACGGCTTTGGAGGTGAAGTTGGAAAGTCCTAGTTCCCTAGAATTCAGTGATAAAGGGAACCCCCTAATTGAGAAGAAGAAAAATGGGTTTACAAAGTGAAAAAATGTTGGCTCCTTACAATTTGTTCCCAGGGGATGATGTGGAGATTACCCAAGATGTGGACTTAGGTGAAAAATCATTAGTGAGTAGTGCTAGGGGAAAAACATCTATATGGAGACCCTTGTAGAGTGGTGAGAGTAGATGGTTTGTTTGAGGGTTTTTTAGGCTCCCGAGATTCTTATGTTGGCAAAGGGTTGGTTTCAACTCATATTCAAAACAAATTAATCCACGAACATGGCGACAAAACATGTTTGGCCCATTTACTCTACTCCTATCATTTTCAATTTTTGGTCTTCAACATTTGATACTAGCAGGGAGACTCTAGATGTTGCTTTGTTGTGGGCGTGTTTTCCAGGCCTGTCGACACACATGTGGAATCCCCATATATTTACAAACTTAGGGAATAACCTGGGTTGCTTTTTGGAGCTAGATTACTCTTTTAAGGAATCAATTGATTTATTTATTGCCAAGATCTTAGTCATTCTATTGCTTAGAAACAAGCTTCATGAAACAACAAACATTGGTAAGGAATATGTCAAAATACAAGTAATTGATTATGAAGGGCTTCCCCTTCGGTGCTAACAGTGCCACCATCATGTTCATTTGGTCCAAAATTGTAGAATTCCTTTCAAAAAATCACCATGTTTGGAACAAGCCAGAAAAAACAAAATACTGAGGGTGCAACTATGGGTGATGAAAGGGGTTTTTTATTTGATGATGGGATGGGACCTAAATTTCAGGTGTCGATGGGTTCAGTGGTTCCTAAATCAATTTTTACTGCTCCTATGGTCTCATTCCTAGTAGATTCATCCATGGATCCTATTTTTATGGATTTTTTGTAGGTAGCACCCTCTTTATCTCCTGATACTTCTGCTCCATTACCCCTTGTCTCTTTTCTTATTAGTTATTTTTCTAAATGTGGATAGGATTGGGATTTTTCCTTTATGGTTTTGGATGTTGTGCTTTCTCAGAAGTTGTTCACACCTTTATCTCATATAAATTCCTTGTGTCCCATTCCTCTTGGATCTTTGGGTTACTCATCTCCAAGGGCGTCAATTCCCTTGGGTTTTTTATGGAATTTTGGATGGGAGTGACATTTTACGTAACATTAGGTTCAATATTATTCTCTCAGTGTCTAAGACAATTCTTCATGCGATCTCCCCCCCTAAAGAAAGCTCTAAATGGAAGAGCTCATGGAGTTGCCCCAGGAGAACACTCCCAAAACCCTCCTATTTGGGAGTGCGTTTCAGGAGAACGCTTCCACAAAAAAGATTCACTCCCTATATTTTCTCTGTATTTTTTTAAAAGTATTAAAAAAATATAATGAGAAGGAAAAGGATTGGCAAAACAAATTTTACATGCTCCCATTGTAAAATAGCCTACGCTATTTCATATACTTGTGTAAGAAAGAATTTGTACAATATTATGTAATCAAGTGCTAGTAAAATATAGGAATATATACAAATAATACCCAGCTACAGTATAATTCTCTTATACAAACAAAGGGTTCAATTCTAGGGAAAAAAACCCTAAATTAGCATAACTTCTATAGTCAGATCTTTCTCCTAATGAATAATCTAGATTGACTACAAAATTACAATATTTTACGAGGCGATTTTCTCAAAAAATTCCTTTTGGTGGTGTTGACCCCTTTGTAATAGTAGTGGGGGGAAAATCCACCCACACCCACCCGTTAGGGATTGATATCCAAACACGATTGAAACAAGACCTCTGAATCAGGATGATAATTAGGCTCCACACCCAACATGATAAGAATCAATATTTTGTGACTTGTGAACTTGTGGTTGATTATAGTGTCTCGGACCCCCAACCAAGCAACAATACTAATCCAAAACTACATAATTATATTTAATTTAATTTAATTTGCAAAAACATTTAACCCATAATTTTTCCTCATTTGTACCCTGTGACTAACAAATAAATATAACATGAGTTGCATTTCTACATGTTGTCCATGCATTATGCATAACACGCATTATAATTAAGGCAATAGAGTGGACAAATAAATATACATGTTAATGAGGAACCTTAGTTGTGGGTTCAAAACATCGATCTTCAAATCAATATGGATGGGATGAATCCATAAAATCTATTACAACAAAATAAATATATACGTGAGTAATGATTAAGTCTGCACCCATAAACTATGATTTTAAAATAAATAAGTAAATATCTAAGAAACACGCATGAATAAATAAACATGCATAAGAATGAGGGTACTTATTTGATAAATAAGAGTTGACTAGCTACTGGCTCTCCATGTCACGCTCAACCATAGACTTGGTGGTTCATAAACTTAACCATTGGGTCACTCCTAAGCTAGGAAAACAACTCCAAAGGAAACAATCATAAAATTAATACACAACTGTGGTTGAGGTCCAAGGTGACAACCCATCATCCATGCTACACTGGCTCCTGGCACCCTCTAGGCTAATTTCCAAGAAGACAACCTAACAAACATGTTGCTCCAGGCCAAAAAATCGACATCGAATTCCCACCTAAAATCCATGAAACTAGGCCATAACAGGGCCAACAAATCCTTGTAGCACTAGGCTTCCCTAAGCAAACCTAAGAGCTCACATCATAACAATATGCATGCATATGACAAGATTAAATAATTAACCACACCTCGACCAGTCTAGAGTCCAACTCCAAGGTGCACTGGTCATCAATCAGTCATAGAGTCCACCCCCAGACTCATCGACTAATCCATCATGACCTGAAGGATAAATTGAACAAATAATAATAATTCCCCCAGATATAAACTACGCTTCTTTATATATATGCATGGTCCTAACTTTCCATGTGGCACTCTCTAAAACCAATGTGGGCACCAGTGCACTTTTCACCAAAAATACCCGATTGCTTCCTTTTTCCATGGATTTGCATCCCCCATACTCATTCCGTGGAGTGGGCTCTGTAGCCATCCTTATTTTACTAATATATAAGGATATGTAAATTTACAATATTTACATCACGGTTCCTCTAGACACTTAGTAAAATAATGACATATCAACATCTATGCTACTACATGGGCGTGCAGGCCAATAAAGTATTTTTGGATCAACAACCAAATATAAAAGGTACGTGTATTTACATTGTAAAAAATGGCGGGAGTATTACATTCCTCCCCACCTTATTTTATGTATTATCCTTAGTGTGTGTGTGTGTGTGTGTGTGTGTGTGTGTGTGTATATATATATATCCACACTGGTTGAACATGGAAATATCCCTTGGGTTCCACTCGAATCATTTTCCAATCAATAACATGATTAGTGTCAGATACGTATTTCTTAAGCAATGAAACATGAAATACATCATGCATATGTGTAGATGTAGGAAATGCAAGCCTGTATGCAACAGGGTCAATCCTCTCCAAAATCTCAAATGGCCCACAATATCTTGCTGCCAACTTGGCACAATTTCCCAATTTTAACGAACTATTTTTTTCTTTTACTTTCAAAAATACATGATTCTTGACTTTAAATTCCCTGCTTGTCCTATTCCTGTCAGCATAAATTTTCTACCTATCCTGGAAAATTTTAAATTTTGCTTAATTTTAATCATATGTTCTTCCATGTCTTTGAGCAATTCACGACCCACCATAATTCTAACCACTGGGTTATTCTAACTTACTGCAGTATTACATTGTTTTCATATAAGACCTTAAATGGGCTCATTTTCAATGATGCTTGGTACCCATTATTATATGCAAATTAGATGGAAGTAGTCTTCTCATTTGGATGGTTTATCCATCACATACATATGCAACATGTCTTCAATTATTTGATTTACCTGCTTAGTCTAACCATCAAACTTGAGACGATACACTATATTGAAATTTAAATTGGTACCTAGTCCCTTAAATAAACCGATCAAACAATTAGATGTGAATTTTGGATCTCTATCCAGAATTATTGCCTTGGGAAATCCATGAAGCCTAGAAATTTCTCGCATATAAATATCCACAATATTTGCTGCTTTATGCACTGACTTTATGGTAATAAGATGAGCAGACTTTGTAAGCTTGTCCACATCTACCATTATAGAATCATGCCCTCTTTACATTTTGGGAAAACTACTAATAAAATAAACTAATACCACCTCCCATTTCCAGTCTGGAATGGGAATTGGCTGAAGAAAACCAATTGGGTGTTTATGGTTGGCTTTCACCTGCTAGCATTCCATACACCTGGTTATATAATTAGCCACTTCCCTTTTTAAACCCGACAAGTAAAATTACTGCTTAATTGCTATCAAGGTTTTTTGGTACTTGAGGTGACCAACATACAACATCCTGAACCTTTCCTGTAAAATTATTTATTTTAATGCTAGTACATCTAACACAATTTTTTTTTCCTTTATTTAAGATAATATTTTTTGGGCCCATTTCGTAATCCTGGTATTTCTGTCATGCTGCGCCTTGATATAAATTATTTTTAATCTGCACATATTTATGCTGTAAATTACCATCCTATAGAATTTTGTCTATTAAATCTCTTCGTAGCTACTAATCATTGTGACATGCATAACATTCACCATTATTTTGTGTGCATCAACCACCCAATTTTATTTTCCCTTGATATATTTAATTTTGAATCATATTTTGCTAGCAATTCCAGCCACTTGATTTACTGTCCATTTAAATCCGGCTGTTAAAATAAATGCAAAACCCCATAATGATCAGTTTTAAATTCAAATCTCCTTCCCATGAGATAAGGCCTCCACATTTTAAGTGCCCGAATAATAGCTAAAAACTCTAGATCATGGGCAGCATAATTATTCTCATTCTCTTTTAATTTGCTAGACTCGTAACATGTTACTTTCCCATTTATGAGCACACCTCCCAATACTTCTATGCATGCATTTGTGCATACCAAAAAGTCCTCATTTGAATCTGTAAATTTTAATACTGGATCTCTGGTTAATAAAGATTTCAAATGTTGAAAAGCCACCTCACACTCAAGTGTCCAATTAAATTTTACACCCTTTTTATGTAATGACGTAATTGGATATGCAATTATGGAAAACCCTTCAATGAATCTCCTGTAATAACTAGCTAGGCCCATAAAAGACCTAACTTTCGTAACATTTTTCAGATCTAGCCATTGTCTGATAGCCTTAATTTTCTTTGGGTCCACAATTATTACATCTTATGAAATAATGTGACCCAAATAATGGATATGTTTCTGATAAAATAAACATTTTCTCCGCTTAGCATAGAATTGATGCTCCTTGAGTACCTACAAAACCAATTTAAATTCCATTGATGCTCCTCTTCAATTTTTGAAAATATTGAAATGTCATCAAGAAAACAATGATGAATTTACTGAAGTATTATTTGAAGATTCTGTTCATTAAACACATAATGTAGAAATTCCTTGTAGATTCAAATTGCAAATTGTAATATTCTAAAACAATTGAATTGAATCTACTCTACTCATTAGCGGAAACAATAAATTATCAATGAAATCACGAAGCATATAAGATAAAAAAAAATCAATCACACATAACACAATGATTTTTTGGCGAAAGCCACAACTAAAAACCCCTGCTATAGTATATTGCATTAATCAAAGAATCTGGATGAATACAATATACTCTGCTAAACCTTGAGCTCAATTGACACAAATATTTTCTATCCTCTGCCTGACTGGCTACCTTTGGCCAATATTTAGCCAAATTTCCAAGCCTCCAAGCTCCCTATTCCTTGCACTATTCCCTTGGGAATTAACCTCTATTTAATGTGGAAATTCCTCAATTATGAATTGTGTAATCCTCATGGGCCTTCCTATTGCATGCACCATCGGTTTAATTTAGATGATTTTATAACTGATAGTAAATTGTTCATGAACTCCAATCTCAACTGGGTCTTTCTCTGATTTGAAATGCATGAGTTAATTATGAGTGAATCTTCATTTTACTGGTTCATCGCTGCAGGCCCACTGCTATAGGTTACACCCCACTACAATAAGTTACACCCCACTATTGCAGGTTACACCCCACTAGAGTAAGTTACACCCCACTACTGGACCTCCCATTAATTCCTCCATCAGTTGGAGCTAGTTTAACTAACTTTAACTCAATTGGACTTAATTAAATAATTACAATAGAAAATGAACTCAACTAGTGCTCATACTTTTAAGAGATACTCGACATGACTCTAGTTAGATCTTCAACTCGAATTAACTGAGCTAACTAAGTAAAATTAACTTAGTTAACAATCACAAGTTGTCATGAGATGTGGAATTATAATTTAATTCCCAATGTAATTCAAGGACAAATTAAATTAGGATTTTCTTTCTTGATGCTATTTTTAACATTTCTTGTTTCTATTTTCAACACATAAAAACCCCTGGTGCATTAAATATATCAAAAAGGCCCTACAACAAATTCATAATGGCCATAATGAATCCAGAATGTCATTTTGCTGATATATTCTTCTTTAATCCATAGTTGGTGATACCTAGATCTTAAATCAAATTTAAAGAATATTTTTGCCCCACGTAGCTGATCAGTTGGAAATTGATATTTATTTTTAATATTAACTTTGTTTAGTTGCCGGAAGTCAATACATAAACAACAATTATTGTATTACTTTTTAACTAAAAGAACCAAAGCACCCCACGGTGATACATTGGGGTGTATATATCCCTTCTTTAGTAATTCTTCCATTTGCATCTGTAACTCTTTAAGCTCTGGAGTACTCATCATGTACAATGCTTTAGATACCAGAACTTCTCCAGGAACCAAACTAATAAAAAATCAATCTCCCTCCTTAGAATTAATTCAGGTATTTATGCAAATACATCAACAAATTCTTGTAGCACTAGGTAGTTTTCTATATTAGCTTGTAGGTCTGTATTTGATTCCTCCAAATGGGCTACAAGGATTTGACACCCTTTCCTAAAATCTTTTTTTAATTGCATGGCTAATATCTCTCATTAGTGAAATTTTGAGATAAAAAACGAGTCCCAAAACAAAAATGTACAACAAAAATCAGCTTTATAAGAACCAATAGGATCCAATATGATAATGTCAACTATGGGGGATCATTCACCATTTTTTGAGTAAAAAAGTTAAAAGATAATTTATTTATTTATTTATTTAGAAAAACTACTTTTTCAATTTGTTTTTTCAACTTATCTCCCTATGATTTTACTCAAATTTCAAGTGGGAGTACTCGTTGTATGGATAAATTAATTTTGCATCCAAGGAGTACTCATGTTGCATACTTTTGATGGACCTTACTACATGAAAAAACATGATTACGATCACATTTTTTTATGTATTTCAAAATTTTCGTGCAGTACGACCCATCAAAAGTATGCAACATGTGTACTCCTTGGATGCAAAATCAAATTATCCAATGAGTTCTCTCGCTCCAAATTTGAGTAAAATCGTAGGGAAATGAGTTGAAAAAATAGTTTTTTCTTTTTTCCCTCCAAAACTTGATGAGATAATCTAATCTTATTTTATTATTTCCATTATTATTTTATAATATTCCTGAGGAGGCCCATTTTAGACCTCAAAATTTCTCTAATGATGATGGATATCAACCTAGGAATTCTTTGGACCTACTTTTGTTGACTCTCATCATCAATGCAATTAAAAGATTTGTTGTAGCAATTAAGTATTGCATGGTGCTTTTCCAACCAATTTATGCCAATAAAACAATCATATATAACTAGTGAAATTACATTCAAGTTAGTTGTTGTTCTCATCCCATTCATCTCAATTGGGCATTCTCTAATTAATTATATAACCTTTCTCTTCATTCATGTAGAAAATTGTACTAACCATGGTTTGGAATGTTTAATTTTCTTCAAATTAGAATTTTCAACTAGCCTTCACATTAATATAACTATGGTTGGCTCCAAAATCAATTAAAATAATAACAAACTGATTATTGTGGCTTAACTTCAACCTCTATCATGTGAGCTTGATGCTCCACTTGCTGACTATCCAAGGCTGTGTAAATTTTGGGCATGCTTCTGCCTAATTCATCCATAGTAGTTGCCACTTGCATATTGTGCATACCTCGCTTTCTCTACCTTATGAGGACAATCTCTGAATTGGTAATCTCCTTTACAACCAGACCATTTAATAGGCGTAGGTTGAAACCTTTTGCTTGAAGAATCACCCCCTTCTAGATGGTTAGAAGCTTAGGTTGTCTATTGGTATGTTTGAAAGTTGTTCTTAAATGGAAAAGGTTTGTAAACCTTCTTTCTTTGCTCCATAAAATTCCTCTTTTTGTTGCCCAAAGCCTTGTGTAAAATGGATCTATTTTTATTCTTCTCATACAACTGTTCTGCTTTCCTCATGGTTGCCTCCAAGGTTTTGGGTTCGTCATATTTCAACCTATCAACATAAAAATATGGTAGTCTACTAATTTATCTTTGTATTTTAAACTTTTCATCCTTAACAAATTTAACATACCTCAGTGGCTTTGTGAATTTTTTACTATACTCCATGGTCATATTTCCCAATTGAAGCTCGAAAAATTCTTACATTTTTCGCTCATAATAACATTTAAATAAATACTTTTTCTAGAAATGGTCTTTAAACTTATTCCAAGTAACTCATCTTTCATCCAAAAGCTTCATTGCTTTGAGTTGGAAATTGACTTTTCCCTTCAAATGTTATACATAAATTACACATAAATTACAGGAATAATTTAACAATTAAAAATATTTTTTCATCTCCAACAACCAATTTTCTACTTCTTCTATAATTATCTCCCCTCTTTAAACACCCTCCAGCTTCTCATTGGAAATAAAACTAACTTACATACAACCATTTTAATTTAAAATGAAACCATGTCCCTAGACGTATCCCCTTAATACCACATTTCTTTAATACATTAAAAAAAAAACCATCTGAATTATCGCCCCACCCACGTTATACAACGTATATTATTAAACTATGAGGGCCCTTCCATGAGTTTCCCCCATCCCGAAAATCGCACGTGCTCCCTCATAATTCACATTAACAATATATTAACGAATACCTCATATTATATATTAATAAATACACATTGTAAAGCTCATAAATCATTTCGATTTACAATTATATGCATACTTTAAACCATTATATGGTCTTAAAGTGCCATGTATAACCTTTGTAGTACAATCTTTCACTTGAATGTTGCGTATCAATATTGATATCGGGATAAAATTGGCAATGGTTTGAAAAATAAAAAAATTGTAAAAATCGACAAAATATTGGTAAAAATCAATAAATATTAGCAAAGTCAAGATACCATCAAAATATAGGTAAAAATCATCAAACATTAGCGAGGCCAAAAAATCGTGATTTTGAAATAAAATCGGGATGTTATCAAGATGTTCGCAACATTGCTGCCTACACCTCATTTCAATTTCCTAATTTAAATTCAGGGTTTTGTTTAGTCTTTTATTGAACCTAGAGGTTTATTCTACGACCCAATATGAAGGGAAATTAAAAAAAAATGAATACGCTCTAAAATAATCAGAGGTAAAAATATTGTGTAGATGAGATGTTTAAATCTTATACTTTTCAAAAATATTTCAACAAGAGATTTAAATCTGCGTACATCTCATTTCAACTTCCTAATTTAAATTCAGGTTTTTGTTTAGTCTCATTTCAACTTCCTAATTTAAATTCAGGTTTTTGTTTAGTCTTTTATTAAACTGAGAGGTTCATTCTACGACCCAATATGAAGGGATGTGTAAGTTTGTTCATCCCTACTCCTTTAAAATAAAAATAGAAAGGAAAATTATATTCTAAATAGAAAAATAATGTTAACTATAATTTAAAAAAATGAATACACTCTAAAATAATTAGAAGTAAAAATAATGTGTAGATAAGATGTTTAAATCTTATACTTTTCAAAAATATTTCAATCAGAGATTTAAATAAACTATTTGAAAGTCTATATTGATATCAGTTTCATATATATCTATATATAGAAAAAAAAGTTTTATGATTAAAATTTTTATCTGGTCCTATATATACTCTATTTAGCATTCAAAAATACAATTTAAACAATGAAATGAAAAATAACACATTGTGTTTTGCACTTTAAAAGAGTTTACACGTGAAAAATTTGATCCCTCTCATCTCATATTAAATCTATAGTTAAAATAAATCTATGCTCATATATATATATAGATAATTGTCGTAGTCTAACCAAACTGCCTTTTAGTCATGAAAATTTTGGCAATATTTTGATAAATTCAAGTAGAGATTTTAATAAATCAGGGTGAAAGTTGTTAAATTTCAAGATTTTAGGTACCCCAGAAGTTTTTAGTGGTGCTGAATCTATTTTCACTTTGAAAAACATGATTTAAATATTGCTTCTGCTAGATTTACTAAAAAAAATTGCCAAGATTCTAACAAAAAAATGACCGTCAAAGCAATTCCTCCGCCTCAATAAACTTGTCTAATATAATTAATAATCCACCTTCCGTACATTATTCAAATTAGATATACATATATTGAAAATCGAAAGGCTCCACGGCAAGGGTTCATCTATGTATAAATACATATGTAAATTTTTATATTATATAAAAGATCAAACTCTTAAAACTAGGGATAAGATGCCCATTCGGTGGGTATCACTAAGTGAACGAATTATAATACACCCATTATACTATGAATTGATATAATGCAACACTTAAATGTCTCTACAATGATAGGATTATTAACCTAAAAGGGTCTCTCCATAATATATATATAATTTATTTTATTTTTTTAAATTATTACAAACAAAATCTCTTGTAATTCTACATTCACTCTAGTATATGCATACTCTAATCTTTTTAAAACTATATAATAATAATAATTTTATTTGACTCGGTATTTTTTATTATAAGGGGAGCATTTGTATATAAAAATTAAATTTCATTTTAATGGTGGTTTGTTTATGAATTTTGGTTTTGTAGGGCCAAAATCTTTCAATTCCTTCAAAATTTATCTTGCAATTAAACCTAATTAATCATCTTGGAACCTTGCTAGGCACTTGTATTCTATTTCAGGGGAGAATTTTCATCATTTTTACTATTGGTATTCTATCAAACGTTTGATAGTAAACCTGTAATTTATCCATTTGCCCCAAACTTGGCCCAACTCAAACCCAATGTTGAAACCTGGCTCGGATCCCAATCTACAGTGTCCCCAACCCCTATCCGGGCAACACTTCTAATCCATAACTACATAATTTTATTTAATTTAATTTGTGGAAGCATGCAATTCACAATCATGTCATCATTTGTACCTTCCGGTTAGCAAATAAATATAACATGAAGTATAGTTTTACATGTTTTACATGCATTATGCATCACACATAATACAATTTAGATAAGACCGTAGAAAAATAAATATATACATTAACAACCATTAAGTTTGCACCCAAAAACTATGGTTTTAAACTAAATAAGTAAATATAGACTAAGCACCACACATAAATAAACAACCATACATAAGAACGAGGGTACTTATCTGAGAAACAAGAGCTAACTGGCTATGGCCTCTCCACGTTCCACCTAGCCATAGACCTAGTGGTTCATCAACTCAACCACCTGATCACCCCAAGCTAAGATAACAACTCCAAAGGAAACATCCAAAAAGGCAATATAAAACCATGGCTGAGGTCTAGGGTGCCAACCCAATAACCATGCTGCTCTAGGGATCTAGGCACCCTCCAGGATAATTTCCAAGGTTCCAACCTAACATACATGTTGCTCCATGGCTCTAAACACCCTCCAAGCCAATAAAACGACATCGAGTTCCCACTCGAACTCCATGGCACTAGGCCATAATAGTGCAAACAAACCCTCAGAGCACTAGGCTCCCTCAAGCTAAAATAGGGGCTCACATCATACCATGATGCATCCATACGACAAAGTTAACTTAATAACCACACCTTGGCTAATCCAAAGTCCAACTCCAGGACACACTAGCCGTTAGTCAATCTTAGTGTTATGCAACCAGCGCACAAAATAAAAGAAAAGATAGATCAATGACTTCAAAATTAGCCTCTTCGAGGGGGCAACCTCCTTTACATTACACAAATGAACAATTCTTGGATGATACAAATGAAGAGACATCCTTTCTATATATAGGAGTCTAAGGGGTCACAATATAATCAGAGTTGACATAAAAATAATAATGTAAGGGCACATAATAACAATATTGGGCTTCTATGGGGCATAATAATAACAATATGGGGACAACATGAACACAACAATAACAATAAGGGGCTACAATGACAATACTAATAAGGGAATACACTAGTAATATAGGGACCTAACATGCCCCTCTCCTTGAGTAGTTCTGGATGCTTTTGTATAAAATTCTCATCCTCCCATGTGGAATCTTCAGCGGGTAAGTTCTTCCACTTGATGGGATACTCTAAAATTGATCGATTTCGTAGTTGTCGAGTTCTTTTTTCTGTGGCTACTTCAGGTTTCAATATGATTTTTCCTTCCTCGTCAAGTTCTAGCAATATTGTTTGAACTAGGAGCTTGTCACCTATAACCTTCTTTAAGCATGAAAAGTGGAAAACTGGGTGCAATCGGGAAGTTGCAGGAAGCTCCAATTTGTTTGCCATCATACCAATCTTTTGCAACACCTTTTACAAACCATAATACTTTGGTGATAATTTATTATCCTTCTTAGCTTGCTTGAGGGACATTTGTTTGTATGGTTGTAGCCGTAGAAATACCGAGTCACCTACATCAAAACTTCTTTCGCTGCGATGTTGATCTGCTTGTTGTTTCATTCTATTCTACGCCAAAGTAAGGTTATTCTTTAAGAGTTAGAGAACTTGTTGTTGATGCTCGATGTGATCTTCCATTACTTGAACCTTAGAATTTTCTCTTAAATATTATGTGATGGACGGTGGATGATATCTATAAAGTGCCATAAATGGGGTCATTTTTGTTGCAGTATGGAAGGAAGTGTTATACCACCATTCAGCTTGAGGCAACCATTTGACCCATTATTTATGTTTATTAGATACAAAGAAACTAAGATATCCTTCCAAACATTTGTTTACTATCTTAGTTTTCCCATTAGATTGAGGATGATAAGATGATTTATGAGCTAACTGAGTACCCAGACAAGAAAATAATTTTGTTCAAAAGTTTCTAGTGAAAATGGGATCTCTGTCACTTACAATAATCATTGGGTTTCCGTGTAGCTTTCGAATTGTTTCCATAAATGAAATAGTAGATGTATTGGCTTTAAATGGATTAGATAATGCACAAAAGTGTGCATACTTGGTAAGTCTATCAACTACCACCATGATGACGCTCTTTCCTTCAGACTTGGGTAAACCTGTGATAAAATCCATTGAAACCTCCTCCCAATGTTGACTTGGAATGGATAAATGTTGTAATAGACTTGAGGTATTAATTGTTTCAACTTTCTTTGTTGGAAAATCAAACATTCCGCCACAAATTTTTGAATATCAGATTTAAGGCCATCCCAAAAAAATTCCTTCTTAACCCTGTGGTAAGTTTTTAAAAATCCTGAGTGCCCTCCTAAGGGAGAGGTGTGCAATTCCATAAGAATCTTTTGTTTGAGTTGGGAATTCTTACAGAGATATAAGCGATCTTTGTACCATAACGAATAATTTTTCGAGCTAAATTTATCAGATGTACTGGGATCTTGTTGTAAATTTTGAATGAGTGCCCACGCTTCTTCGTCATTCTTCCATTCATCCCTTCCTTCATTTATCCAATAGGGTTGGATAATAGAAATGGCGCAAAGCAATGCTTCTACATCCTCATCCTTTCTTGAGAGTGCATCTGCGACAACATTTTGCTTTCCTTTTTTCTAGATGATTTCAAAGTCATAACCCAACATCTTTGTGACCCATTTTTGCTTCTCTTCTGAAGATAATCTTTGTTCTAAAAAGTATTTAAGACTATCATGATTCTTTTTTGCCTTGAAGTGTCTTCCCATTAGGTAAGGTCACCATTTCTTCAGTGCATGTAGTATTTCCAACATTTCCTTCTCATAAATAGCTTTGTGTAAATACTTTCCTTTGATTAGATGACTCTCAAAAGAAATGGGTCTTTCTTCTTGCATTAAAACAACACCAATTCCATTTCCTGAGGCATCACATTCCACAATAAAGGTTTTTGTAAAGTCTGGCGTAGCTAAGACCATGCTTGGCACATTGCCTCTTTAAAATATTCAAAGGCCTTCGTTTCTTCCGGAGTCCATGAAAATGCATCTTGCTTGAATAATGTTGTTAGAGGTGTTGCTATTATCCCATAATTCTTAACAAACTTGCGATAATACCTTGTCAACCTGAGAAATCCTTGCAGATGCTTTATGGATGTGGGGATTTTCCATTCCTTAATGGATTTAATTTTTCTAGGGTCTACCTTAACACCTTCATGAGATATAATATGGCCCAGATATTCCACCTCTTGTACTCCAAAGAAACATTTGGAGGTTTTTACATATAATTGTTTCTCCTCCAATAGTTTGAGCACTCTGTCAACATGTTGAACATGATCCTTCCAAGACTTGTTATAGATTAGTATATCATCCAAAAATACTAACACTAATTTTCTAAGGAAGGGCTTGAAAATGGAATTCATCAAACCTTGAAATGTAGAAGGTGCATTAGTAAGGACAAAAGGCATGGCCAAAAATTCATAATGACCCTCATGAGTTCTAAATGTTGTTTTCACAATGTTTTCAGTCTTCATTCTGATTTGATGATATCCTGAATGAAGATCCAACTTGGTGAAGTGAATTGATCCATGCAATTCATCCAGTAATTCATCAATGATGGGGATGGGAAATTTATCTTTAATAGTGAGCTTGTTGAGCTCCCTATAATCCGAACACATGCACCAGGATCCATCCTTCTTGAGAACCAATAATATTGGAACAGAGAAAGAACTTTGACTCGGTTGAATTATATCAGCCTCTATCATTTCTGCAACCATACGTTCAATTTCAATCTTTTGGGCATAGGGATATCTGTAAGGCCTGATGTTTGGAGGAACACTTCCTGGAATCAAATGAATAGCATCATGATGATCAAAAATAGGTGGGAGGCCTTTGGGAGTCTCAAATACCTTGGAATGATTGTCCAAGACTTTTTGGAGATTTGGAGAAATAGATAATTTTGATGTGGTAACCTCTAGTAAACATAATTATGCAATTAGGCCTCGTTGTTCTTTCTTTAGAAGCTTTGTCATGTCGTTAGAGCTGATTATCTTTTTCTTTTTCCCGGTGATACCCCTTAATTCGACTCCCTTTCCTTTCGAAAAAAAAAATTCAAAAAAATTTCTTGAAAATTAAAAGCTATCGTACCTAAAGATTATAGCCATTAGACTCCTAGTACAACATCAGCACCACCCATTGGAATGGAAAGCATTGGACTATTCAATACATATTCTCCCATGGATATCTTGATATTATGGTAATTTCCAGGGAAATTTATGTTTCCTCCATTTATAACCATCATTCGATACTCTGGTGCTGTATATAGGAAGAAATTCAATTCCTTGGCTATCTTACAATGAAAACAATTATGGCCACTGCCCGAATCAATCAACACTATTACATTTTTCTTCTTAATATGTCCTTCTATCTTGAGAATTTGAGGACTGGTAATTATGGCCAATGCATTACAAGATATGGTCGTATTTCATTTCTTCTTTATCTAGGGTTTGTTCCTAGTGTATGTCCTCTTCTTTTAATGTTTCTTGTTCCTTTTCTTCCTCCTCTTCACAATCTATGTAAAATAATTCCTTCCTAGCACACTTATGACCTTTAGTGTATTTGATATCTCAACTGTAACAAAGACCTTTTTATCTTTTTTCTTCCAATTGTTGTGATGTCAACCTTGTAGGTTGTGGAAGGCTAGGGGCAATAGAACTTCCATCTTTATAATTGTGAGTGATAGGCTTCTTTGTTGCCATAATTTTGCTTTCATTTTTTTTCCCAACCTGAATGCCTTCTCCAATGAATGAGGTTCCCAAAGGTGAACCTCATGTTCAATGATATCCTTTAAATTCCCTATGAAAACATCAAACATATGCTCTGGAATATTATTTACCCTTATATTCAATTTTTGGAAGTCCTCAATGTGCTCCACCATTGAACCCTTTTGTTTGAGATTTATCAATTGGCTAAAAAAGGTGTTGCTTTTTGTATCCTCATAATGTGTTATCATTTCTTCTGTAAAATTTGCCCAAGTGAAATTTTTTTATGATAGTAAAGCCATCAATACCATACAAACTGATTGGGTTCCAAATACAAATTTGCAATGCGTACCTTTTGTGTGTTTTGCACATTATGGAGATCAAAATATTGCTCCATCAGTAGTATCCATGTTACGATATCCTTGCCATCAAACTTCCTCAAATCGATATTTGGAACATGGTGGGTCTTGACTAATCTGTCACCCACTAAAGGATTAACTGAATGAATAATAATAATCCCCCCCCAAATACATACTACACTTTTTTATATACATGCATGGCTCTAACTCACCATGTGGTTCCCTATAGAGCCTACATGGGCCCCAGGTGCGTCTTTCATGAAAAATACCCAATTGTTGCCTTTTTCCATGGAGTTGCACCCCCCATAGTTTTTTCATGGAGTGGGCTCTGTAACCAACTTTATTTTATTTATATATAAGGATATGTAAATCTACAATATTTACAATATTTACATCATGGTTCATTTAGCCACTTAGTTAAAAACCAACATATGAGCATCCATGTAACTACATGGGTGTGCAGGCCAATAATGTATTTCTAGCTCACCAACCCAATATAAAAGGTACATGTATTTACATTGTAAAAATAGGTAGGGGTATTACATTGTTGGAGATTATAACTACTAGATGATTGGTTTTATATGGTTAAATCCATGTTTTTATGCTTTTTATAACTAATTCATCATTCTATGTGTTTTTGTTGACATATAAGCATCAAAATATATAAAAATCTATACAATATAAAAATCGCTCCCGACCCAAAAGCTTCTGAAAATTTTCACTCCTTACTCCCACTTCCACTCCCACTCATGCTTCCTTCTTCCAAGTAGCCTTGGTTTGAGGGGTTTTGGGTGGGGTGGGGCATATCCCTATATTTGGGCTCCACTCCAAGGGTAGGGGAGGAGGTCCCATATTTCTTAGGCCAAAGTAAAGGCTTAAGAGGAAATGAATGGGAAGGTAATCATCTATTGATGGGGAACTCATAGTATTGTTGGCTCTTTATGGGGTTCCTAAATGAAATTCCTCTCTTTTAATTGTAGATTTTTTGCAAGTAATCTTTAAAAAATTGCATTGCGGAGAATGTTTTAGGTTGAACATTACGATGTCATTTTTCTTCAAGAAACTCTAGGGGGTGGGAAGTCTATGTTGGGTCCCTATAATACTAGTGATTACCCCATTACTATTGTAGTTATACCCCTTATTAATATTGTTGTGCCCCTATTGTCCCCATATTGTTATTACTGTGCCCCATAGAATCCCTTTATTGTTATTTTTGTGGCTTTATATTATTATTGTTAGGTTGGCTAGATTATATTGTGACTCCTTAGACTCCTATATATAGAA
>APFE030185654.1:0-13216 GCA_000404065.3 Pinus taeda
TCAAAGTCCCCATTGAGGACTTCTAGGATTTTATTTTGGGTCTATAGAATTATTGTACATTTAAAGAGACCCTTATTGGGCTTTTGAATCATGTAAATCGATTTAGTATTGAGTCAAATATGAATTATGTAACCTCCACGCTATGTCCACCTAAGAGAAGAATAAGTTGGCCTAAGGACCCATTCTACCCCACAAGAAGCCTATAAAAGGAAGGATTACAAATTCATTTGGAGCATCACTTCTCATCTTCTCATCTACTGGGCAAAAGTGTGAAGTGGATGATTGGAAAAGTCTGTTGCCGGGAAGCCAAAGTGAATGCAAGTTTGGGGAAGTCTAAGGAGAAGAGAAAAAACAAAATTTTGGTGGTGGTATCACTCTGCTTCGTGATCTGGATTGGGAGAATGAAGTCTTGCAAGTTGGACTACTGCCGAAAGCTACTGGTTGCTACAAGTTGCTGCGTAATTGAAGTTTCTAAGAAGATGCCAATCTTTTGGAGGCTGACTTGGTGTGGAGGGAAGGTTTGGTCAAGGTCTAGGGTGAAGAGTCTCAAAGAATGCTATTGAAAGGAAGAATTACTTTGACTGGGTTTTCCCCTTGAGGGGGTTTTGCCTTGACATGTGCCTACATCTTGTGTTCATTGTTTTATGTGGTGCTACTTTTGGTAATTGCTTGATGAACTAAAAAAAGAAGATATAAAGAATTGTAATAATAAGAAAAATCACAAGTAATTATCAAGATCGAGAAAATCTATACTGCCTTTCTGATCTTCCAACACAAAAGACATACAAGATATTTCAAATGTAATTTTTCAAGAAGGTAAAAGAATATTACAAAATATGCAAAGACAAATTGACAAAATAATTGCTGATATAAATGAAGAAGTTTATCGACTTAAAGACCATTGTGAAAAACTACTAACACAAATTAAGAAACTTAAAAAAGACAAGAAGTCGCTAAAAGACAAGTTAGAACAAAATATTCAAGAAGAAGTATCGAAGTCTCCAGTTAAACACAATCCAAGTTGAAGATAAAGGAAAGAATATCAATCCAGTCGATATCACAACTAAAGAAGAGGATAAACCAGTAGAAATGAAGACGTACTCAAAAGTTGAAGTTCAAGTAACATAAATTTCTAGTAAAGATCCGATAATTAACCAAGCAACTTCCATACCTAAAGGAAATCAGATACTTCAAGTAAATCAAAAAATCGACACAAACAAGTTAAGGGGAAATCAAATAACGAGAAATCCTTTTCGATATTTGAATAACAAGAGAAGACATGTCATCAATTTACGTATCAATATCATTTATAACATAAACAACAAACTTATGTTCCAAAGAATAATGATGTCAACACAATCCAATTTAATGATAACAATTTTTCTCAGCTATCAAGTAATTGCAAGGTTCCACAAAATATTGATTTGGGATGGTCAGATCCTCTCTCAGTTTGACAATTTTATTTATCTCTCCAAGGATCTTATAATCTTATATCAATGAAGACAACAGATTGAATAATTCCAAAATATGTGAATAAATTACAAAGACAAAGAATAGATGATACACCTTATCAACAATAAGCTTTGAGGACAAAACTTTCTGAAGAGGAAGACAATGTTATGAATAAAATATATATAAAAATAATATAAATATTTATAATAACGATAAGTATAATAATGATTAATTAATTAGTGATTAGTTATGAAGAGACATGTCTTTAAGGACATGACCGCTCATGAAAGGGCACCTGCCTAGGTATATAAGCAAGCCCTCATTTGTAACATCACACACCATTCTCATTCATACATTTTAATATATATTCTTGTATCTTTAGTGGAGATTTTCATATTCCAAGTCTTCTGGAGTATTTAGCTTCTGAATATATGAACTTTGTTCGTTACATTAGTATCAAGGCATTCCTCTAAGTATATGAACTTTGTTCGTTACATTGGTATTAGAGCGTTCCTCTGAGGATACGAACTTTGTTCGTTACATTGGGCAGTACACCTTGATATCAAGTAATGCTCTTACAATGATACATCTACATCCATTGTGTTCAGAGACCACATATGCTTTGGGGTTTAAGTCTCATCCCTAGTTGAGGTTTCATGCAACTTTCATAAACGCTTCTAGATTATTGTTAAAGTTTCAAGTAGTCCAGATGTTCCACAAATTTAGATGTTTTATGCCACACAAATCATTGTATAAATCAAGGCATAAGTAGTCCATGTGGTTTTAATAATTCTAGGCATTAACAAGTTCATGTGTTTTCCACACAGAGCATTGCATAAATTAGGGCATAAATTAAGCAGTCCAGATGTTTTTAATAAGTCCATACATTAATAAGTTCAAATATTTTAGCTAAACCAACTATCATTTCAATGAAATTCTTAGTTTATTAGCAACATAAACTGATCATTCCAAAAGAATCATTCTGAGAGAACTAGCCAAGAGAAATGAGCCACACCCTTTTCACTATGATAATGGAAACCTAAAAACATTTCAATAAAATAACAAAGGAATAACACAATGGAGCTAGGAGACCACAACCTAGGAATCAAGTGCATACCTTAAGTGTAGTAAGAATGGAGTTGATATCTAGCATATGAACTATGACTGCAAATATTAGGCGAAAGAGTGAGGTGAGTGCACAGTTCGGTGGCCTGCGCGTTTAACCCTTTGTTGGACATTGAACATTCAACAATTATCCCTATTCCGCATCACGTTTAATCCCTCTGTTGCGAACACTTTGTCTTCTCCACTATCTTCTCCCTTGCCTTTTCTTGCCTTCTCTGTTTTGTTAGCCTTTTTTTCCTTTCTCCTTCCTAGTTCCATTCCCCTATTTTTGCTATTGTTCGATCTTTGTCTTTGGTTGGTTAGGGTCCAATCTGGTCTAGCTCCTTTAGACCAACCAAAAATGCCCCCTTGTCCTTATTTTTCAATTTCTTTTTTAGGGTGATTGGCCTTGTCATTCTTGCAGGCCAATCCACCTTATGCCATTTAGCATTTTTTTTCTTGCCTACCATCTCTCAAATATTTCCCTTTTTTGCAATACTTTTCACTAGGCTTACAATAAAGTGTATGTATATATGTTACCTCCAAGACAATGATTTCCTCACTTACTTAAATTTTACATTGTGAAAATTCCTACATTGAAGGAACCCCTACTGTAAAAAATCTGAATTTACTTCACCTACTTGATTTTAAATTACATTCATCAAGTTATTCTTCTGAATACTGAAGAAAATTTATTCTGCAACCTACACTAATTAAATTTTTGATCTCATGAAACAGAAAACAGAGCAAAGAACAAGATACACAGGACACACTTATTTTTGGATACAATAGTCTTCGGGAAAACCCAATGTGGGAAAACCGGTGCAACTATTCTCATGGTTTATTATTATGCAAGAGAAATATCTGAATACATATCTAGGATGCTCATATAGCAATCCTTTACAGAGAAAATAGTGGTGGAAAATTTGAGTGAGTTTAACCTCACTTCACTCGGTAAAATTCCGGTTGATCTGACACAAGAGTGACTAACCCCAACTATTTCTGCGTTGGCCTTGCGTAGGCCCTGCATCAACTCCTCTGCACTCTGCGTCAGCTATCCCGACTGTTTCGGCAATTCCCGACAATTCTGGCTTCTGCGTGACAGACAACTTTTCTGCTCTGTGCTAGCCCTTCTGGCTCTACGTCAGGACTGCGTGGGCCCAGACTGACCCATCCTCAACTCTCCCGACAACTGCACTGCCCCTGTGCAAGCTCTCTCCTCCTCTTTGCCAGTATTCTCCAGAAAGTCCTTTTCCCGGATTCTCACTGTCCCTCTGTTATAAGATCTCTCCAATCGATTTTCCTCTTGAGAACTTTTCACCTTAGAAAATCTATTTCCTCAATCTCTCTGTGTGTGTTTTCAAATGAATCCCAAGCCTCCGTTTTGGAATTTTCCTGTTGAGTCTTCAACGACCAAGATTAAGTCTCTAATCAATGGCTAAGATTAAAACATGACTTGATCTTCCTTCTAGATCATTCTCACCCACATTTTGATTAATACCCATTAATATTTTAATTTCCCTAAGTTTAGACTTAGGAACCCCATTAAAAATATTAATTATTTTAATAAAATACAATCCAGGTGGAATTTCACCAAACAATTGCTGGGTTCTTTAGAACTCATGTGTCTTAGCCTCTCCACCAATTTTCAAGGCTAGAGCGCTTCCGATGCTACCAAAAACTAACACTCCATCTTAGCGAGGAAAGTGCTTTAGCAACAATGTCCACCTACATGCTACTATATTTCTGAAGCATCCTCTTTCTGCACTGCTACTGCTACCAACACTGTGCTACTGCTTCTACTGTATTGCCGCCCATGACATTTCCATTGCCACTACTGCATTTGTACTACAACTCCCTCTCAAACGCTGCATATGCTATGCTGCTAGCACTGCCATTGCTAACATTGCATCCGTACTGCAACTCAGTTGCTAAGAGAAGCAACTGAAAAACATCCAAAAATAGTTGAAAACAGAATTTGGTTGCTGCTGATTCTTACCCTTTGAATTTTTTCCGTTGTTGTTGACTCCTGCACTGTGCCAACTGCACTGCTGCCAACCTTGCTCTGCACTGATCAACCTCTGGTCCCCAACTACTGCATCTATCCTCCAAACACTCCATTGCATCATCTGACATTAAGTCCATCTCGCTACTACTAAATCTTGGGCTCTCGTAGCAAGGAATTGATCCAAGAGGTGGACTCCTCAAGGATCCTGTACACATGTAGTCCTCTAGACTACACCACAATATCACCCCATCTCCCGCCTGAAGATGCGTGGGCACTCATGGAAAACTCATCCTCGTCAATCTTTGTTGAAGCAACCTTAGGATCATATTTCTCATCCTTATCCTTTTTCTTCAAAGGACATTGGGATGCATGGTGGCCCATCTCGCCACAACTGAAACATTTCACCATTTAAATGTCCTTCTTTCGCTTCGGCTTTTGTTGTCCCTTCGATGCTAGAGCTGCGTTCTCCTCCTCCTCCTTCGTCTTTGTGCCACTCCCACTATTGCCACTGTGGTTGACCTTCACTAGGTCTGTCCTTAACTCCTCCTGTTTAAGAGCCGCCCACATATCCTCCCTTGAAGGTAGTTTTTCTCTGCCCAATATGCTTTGCACGAAAACTTGCCATTCATCTGAGACTCCATTTAGGGCTATCCTCACCACCGCGGTTGGCTGCAGAGTGGACCCCACTACAGCAAGTTGGTCTCTAGTGTCTTGAAGACGTTGAAGATAGAGGTTCACCCCTTCTCCTTTTTGCATCAAAGTCTGATGCAACTTTTGCTCCAAATACATCCTCTGCTATTCGAAAGAGCCTTCATACAGAGAAGACAAGGCTTCCCACATCTCTCGGGATGTATCCTTGCCTTGCAAGTGTGAGACTACATGATCTTGAACTCCATCGAGAATGAGCCTCTTAGCCTTCCCTTGCTCGGCTTTGTACTTCTTCTTTTGATCGTTGTTAGTAAGAACAACTATAACACTTTTAACGTAGGCCTCAAGATCATATTCTTCCAGAACAACTAAGATTCTGGTCTTCCATATGACATAGTTGGAAGCTCCTTCCAACCTGTCTTGATCTCTGAGCCCATGCCATTCCATCTCACCCAACTGTCGAACTGACTCCTCTAGTCATTGCTTAGCACTACTCAGTTGCTCAACAAGTGAGAAATTTGAACTTCCTGGCGGAAAGTTCTATGAGAAGAAAATTCCCCTTCTACGTGTCTTCGTTCTTTTCCAGTGGATTTCAAACCCTAGTAGAAACTGTGCCCTTCAAGCACTGTGTTAAGGCTCTGCATCACTCCCTCTGCCTCTGCAAACTCACGAAATAGAAATCGTACCTCTTTGGCGTCTCATTCAAAGAGAGATTTCCTAAGATTTGCTTCCGACAAGGACTGCACAATCCCTTCAAGAGTATTCAAATTGCTGCCAAGTGTAGCTTTTGGCTTCATTGCACAACACTAGATCTGCTCTTCTTGTTTCAAAATCAATGCTTTGATACCATGTGAAAATTCCTGCACTGAAGGAACCCCTACTATAGCAAATCTGAATCTACTTCACCTACTTGATATTTAAATTACATTCATCTAGTTAGTCTTTTGAATACTGAAGCAAATTACTTCTGCAGCCTACACTACTTAAATATTTGATCTCGTGAAAAAGAAAAAACAGAGCAAAGAACAAGATACCTAGGACACATTTATTTTTGGACACAATAGTCCCCGGAAAAGCCTAATGCGGGAAAATCAGTGTAGCAATTCTGAGGGTTTATTATTATGCAGAAGAAATATCTAAATACATATCTAGGATGCTCATCTAGCAAACCCTTATAGAGAAAATATTGGCAGAAAATATGAGTGAGTTTTACCTCACTTCACTTGGTAGAATTTTGGCTGATTCGGCACAAGACTGGCTAACCTCGGCTATTTTTGCGCTGGCCCTGCGTCAACCTTTTAGGCTTTGCGTCAGCTCCTTTGCACTTTGCGTTAGCTATCCCGCATGTTTCGATAGTTCCCTATAGTTCCAGATGTTCCCGACAGTTCTGACTTCTGCGTGACATACAATTTTTCTACTCTACGCTAGCCCTTCTGGCTCTGCGTCAGGAATGTGTGGGCCCATACTGGCCCAACATTAGCTCTTTCGGCTATTGCAATGCCTCTCTGCAAGCTCTCTCCCCGTCTCTGTCAATATTCTCTGGAAAGTCCTCCCAGATTCTCACTGCCCCTCTATTGCAAGATCTCACCAATCGATTTTCCTCCTGAGAACTTCTCACCTCAGAAAATTGATTTCCTCAATCTCTCTTTGTGTGTTTTCAAATGAAACCCAAGCCTCCATTTTATACTTTTCTTGTTGAGTCTTCAAAGGCTGAGATTAAGTCTCTAATCAACAGCTAAGATTAAAACATGGCTTGATCCACTTTCTAGATCATTCTCACCCATATTTTGACTAATACCCATTAATATTTTAATTTCCCTAATTTTAGATTTAGGAACCCCATTAAAAATATTAATTAATTTAAATAAAATACAATTCGGGTGGAATTTCACCAAACAGTTTCTGGGTTTTTTAGAACTCATGTGGCTTAGCCTCTCCACCAATTTTCAAGGCTACAACACTTCTGATGCTACCAAAAACTAACATACACACATATATATTTATATACACACTTTACAATACTTATGCAATTGGAGATGTCTATCAAATATTCACACCATTGCAAAGTGACCAAGGAGGCATGTATATTTATCATTTTCGAATTGTAGACAATATTTACAAAACTAACCAAGAAGGTATACATAATGGCCATGTAAAGTAACCTAGACAACATTTACCATATAAGTGCACGACGACTGGGATAATTAACATATTTGCAGAATGATTGGGGTCATTACAACCCTTCCGCATTGAGGGGAACGCCATCCTTGATGTTCTATGACCATACACACTAAAACACTTGTGTTGAAGTAGAGATATTGTTTATGGAGCTTCATATACACAACTCTAAACAAAGACGGATCATACACCCCTCCTTATCTACTTCTACAGCCAGAGGTGGTTACGATGGGATATAAAGTTTTCAACTTTTCTCTCTATTTTTTTTCGTCCATATTGTTAAACCTTAGACTTTGGATCCTTCTCTGTGTAGGGTAGATTTGCTTATACCATGAATTTCCAAAAGTTGTTTTAGTATCCTACTTTGTATTCTCACAGATGTACTTGGCAGTACCATTGACCTATTTGAAGTCATTTATCACACACCAATATGATAGTGAAGGTCCATGCTGACAAGACCTTGAAGAGGCTACCAAAAATTTGAGTAAAAAACAAGGTTGAGATGGTTACAACACTGGAAGAGGACCTTGATACTACTCTAAAAGTGTTTCCTTTACTGCAGTACCTAGTAGTCGAACACCATGCATCTCTCACCATCGCTATAACAGAGTGGAATAAAAGCAAAGTTCAACATTTTCACTTGGAAGAAAAGATACTACAATTGGATAATCATCAAGAACATAAGCTCACTGAGATGATGGCTCAATTGTATCAACAATTGGCATCGAAGGAGGCATGGGCCAAATTTTACGTGGTTATGTTTTGGGTCATGGATTCATGTACACATATTTACCAATTGATTACATAAGAATTAAAATGAAATTCAAGCCCATTTTTCCACTAAATAAAGGACAAAAAAACTATTGGGACTACCTACGTTTTATTAGATATGACATATTGGAACTGTCACTTCCTTTGGAAGTGATATTCTCTGCCATGCTCTATACCACATATCTATATGGTTAAATCTCTCATCCCATGCACCTCTATTATGCACTAAAATGTCTGTGACTTATAGGTGTCTCTCATAACTCATTTCTCACAAAAGTCCCATCAAAATTTGCATCTAGTTTTTAGCCATTCCTTACCCATGCTAATGTGGTCTCAAGCCTATGTGTCTCTCTTATGGACAACAATCCCTAGCCTATGTGTCTCTCTTATGGACAACAATCCCTCCAACAGTAGGAAATGTTTCTCTCTTATGAGAAGTGCGTTTTAACTTGCACAGTGGGCTGTGATTCATCAACACACATGTATTTCACTCTGTACATAATCAGAACCATCTTCCTTATCTCACTCTTCATCTTATACATCAGTGTCATCCCTCTCAGACACTGACATCTTATCACCATATCTTCTCCCTGACATTGATTTTCTATCTGTAAAAATGCTTCGAAGAGAACCATCAGAGAATGTTATTCTTTCCCAACTTCATGCACCACAATTTGAAAAGTCCTATGTTTCTCCCTATTACTTCTGTCATCAGATCTATTTAAATTCCAAGATCTCTGGTCTTCAGTCTCAACATTATGACTTGCACTTGCAGAGTGTGGTGACACGTGGTGCAACCACATCTAGCCTGTTGCCCACTGCATAAACTCTGATCCAAAATCTTGCAAGGTCACACATCTCGACCCTCTGAACAACCTATGGATAATTTGTATAATAGGCACATACAATTTCAGCCCAGAAGCAGCCAAACCAAAATGCAAAAGAGCAAATACCAACAAAAATAGCTTTGTTGCAGAAGACTATTCAAGAGAAGAAAATATTCTTGGGTAAACTAGAGCAAGGGTTGGAAAGAGATCAAATATAATTGGCAAGATTGTTAGGAGAAAAAGGCTATCTAGCAAAATCAAAAGAAGAAGAACATAAGCAGCGGAGAGAAGAAGCTTTCTCCCACGCTAGAACATTCTTCTTCTTGGGAGAAAATTATTCTTCATTCCATGCACAAGGGGCAATCGTACCTCTGATTCCATATTCATGTGGCATAACAAACGGTAGTCATCATCTGCAAGGCTACTCATCGGCACACCCATACATTTCAAGGTTCATGCTCTACATCTCTTGGAATGGCCTCACTTTTTGGACATTTAATGATGGTTCAGAGTTACCAGGCTTAGATTTAGACTTTGGGAATGATGCATGTAATGCTCCTGAAACATGAACCCATGATATTGGCTATCAACTAACAATCTTATTTCATTTTTTTCTTTTCTTTATTATATGTATTCGAGTTTTAAACTGGTAGACAAAAATTGACTTTGTTGAGAAGTTTGCTAACTTGGTCTTCCTTAAATATCACATTCAAGAGGATCATAAACGGATCCATTTTCTGTGGTCACTAGCAAAATATTTTCATCATTTTGACTACTCTCATAAACATTCTACTCAATAGATTTAAATGGAACCCTAGTTCTCCAGTTCATTTTTGCAACATCCCTATCATAGTCTATCTATTCAAGCCTTTGTCTTCCATAGTCTCTTTCCTGCTCTCATGCCATGGCCCATAAATTCATCATAAAAACCATGTTACTTTCTCTATTTCCATGGAAGGGACAGTTGAACCAATCTTTCCATGAGGTTTTTTCTCCCAAAAGGGCCAAGAGCACTACTAGCTACCACTTTAGTTTCAATGGGTTGTATAAGTACACATATTGATTAACAGTATGGTTGCGCTTAATGCTGAAATCTTTTTCTAGCTTTTTATGACTAGGTTTATAGTCCAATGCAACATCATTAGGGTAATTCAATGAAAATACAATGGTTGAGCCATTTTTTGTCTTTGATAGAAATATATATTTCTGTAATTGGTCTAATCGTCTCTTGAGCATAACTACTATTTATTTTGCACTTAATTGTCCTTCAGAAAGCCTCATGGAATGATTGAATAAAAAGGCTATCAAAATGGATTTCATCATTTAGCAATATTGGAATCTAGTGTTGCAATTACTTCCACTTGAGTGCTCTACCAAGGAGCTATATTTTTATTAATTTATTTTTATTATGATTCTTCACTACTTCCGTACCCACTCATTAAATACCACGGTGACTATCTTTCCCCTCGTCACCCACCAAAAATCAAGAGTGATGAGCCTTTTAATGATCCATTGTAGGTGGTCCCAAATATGCACCTTAATTAGAACTCCTGTTATGGAGTGTAATCTCTTCAATATGCATGGAATAAATATGCTCTAAAGGTGAAAAAGGTGTTGAAAATATCTAAAAAATATAGTGGGAGCATGCATACATGAAAATTTCTAAAGTTGACTTTGTGAACTACCTCAAACAACACCACTCTGCATGCTTTGTTGTATTGGTTAAGAGGCCAAAATACAGAGATACTCCAATGATTTATTGACTGCCACAGGCCTGAAATTCTCCACCATTTCAATCATTTCTTACCAATTTCTACGGGAAGCTATAACTTCAATTCCTTGAGTATGTTTTTTTTTCCCATTAATTCCGGGACAATATTATTGAGTGGAATTTTGTAACGTAAATACTCCAATTTTGAATTAGAACCTTGAAAAGTATCACTTTCCAAATTAGTACTTTGAAAATAGTTCAATGCTTCTACATTTTAGGAACATGATGACAAGTTTTGTCTGCAAAAAGACATTAAGACAAAATTTCACTTGCTTCATGTGCATATCACATTCAAGTGAATATAAATCCTATTTTGTCAGCTCCTCTGTCCTCTTTTAGCATTATTACAACAGTAAATTATTTTACCAGGGATTCTATGCACAAGTGGCTCTTCAATTGCAAACCTGCACCCTATGGTTGATGAAATCCAGGGCCAGCACAGTAGCCCATTAGCACAATCTAATGAAAACACAATAGTGTTGCCTCCTTCACGCATAGGTCTAATGATTTCCACCTCTAACCTAACTATGAAAACAACTCATTATGTAGTTTTGCGTCCTATGCAGTTCTCCCAAGCTGCCACTAGTAGTGTTCACAAGGGCATGGTTGACAAATTGGTCCGATACAACAACCAATGTTGGTTTCTAACATCATGCATCCGACCCCCGACTCCATTATGTACACACAAGTCAGGATCTCTTCCTAGACCATAAAGGGGTTGCTTACTAGAGGGCCTTGTTGAATCATGATGATCAGTATGAACATATAGTACATTTACAATCTAGGGATGAGGCACCTTCAAGAGAAAAGGCTCAGCCCCTGTCACTACAACAAATTCTTGACTATGGAATGGATTGGAACAAAGCAATATATTATGGTGAAGTAATGGATCAGTTGGAATTTATGTATGCTGACATAGAAGAAGACATATTTTTCTTGGATCAAATAAGAGGAAACAAGCCCTTCAAAAATGCGGTATTATTCTCTATTCACTATAGAAGATGCTTGTAGAACAAAATTTCTGCAAATGGAGTAACCAAAATTGGTACAAGAATAACATTCATTAGAGTCCTACTCTGATCTTGGATTGCACTATTCATCAGTTTCATTTGTCACAAACATGATGCTTATAAAGTCCTACTCCAATGTGCATGGAACATTGTCAGCTACATTGCATGTGCGCAGTCTAGGAAAGATGATTTTGACTTGGCCAATCTGGATCAACTTTGGTTCCGTGGTGGATTTAGCTTATTAACATGTTAGATCAGACTAAGGCTTGTGAAGCTAATAGCTAAACAAGTCTGGGAAGGTTTCAATTTTGTGATGCAACTGCCTCCACATTTCATGCAAGTCCATAGGTGTGTGTGAAATAGATATAACCAAGAAACAACCTCAATCCATTAAACTAATGGGTGATATCCAAATGTCCATTAAACATTTAACGTATCTAAACCTCCATACTGCATGTTTTTCATGTCAAGTGTTGGATGTGTTACCATTCAAATTGTAAGTTAGAATGGTGAAAGCTTCAACCATACCCTACAATCCAAGTGAAACCTCCCTAGGTCACCCAACCTAGCTCACCTATTGTACCTATGTGTGCTCTAGGACTTACTCCCAAACCTATAACTAAACTCTTATATTATACAGGGGTACACTTGGAGATATATACACGTGATTATAATGCAATAGTTTATTTCTGGTGAAATTCCATATGTAGTGTTACTGGTTAACGCTAACCAACCATCAAATTAATTCTTGCACTTTGTTTGAGTTCTCACCTTCTTGCTAGATGAATGCCACTTGATTTCATGATGTGTTGAAGTAACTGTATAAACTATGGTTGCACTAGCAGCGAGGCAGATGTAAATTCTTGATGTCAGATCCATCATTTTTGTTGTGATAGAGCCCATTGGTCCAAGCGTTGAACTTGGAAGCTTTAATACCACTTGTAACAAGCCTCCTTACAATCCTGAACCTGATGTGGTTAATAGCTAGACCTTACTCCCAAAGTGTGGTTAAGGGAATGGGGTCTAGAAGTTTCTCAAATTATTTTCTTGCAAGAGTTCTTGTATTCTTTTTTTTTTTTTTCTCTTTTTGTTGTTTTCTTCTGCAAAAGTCTAAGTGCATAGAATGACATAATCCCCTTGTTAAGCTGTTTTTTTTTTGTATGGGTGCTCCACACTATAGTATCATTCCTTTGATACATAGGTTTTCTCAAGGATTTATGGAATAATGTGAAATTGTGCACCCCCACATATGATTGCTAGCAACCTATTGTTGAACAATTCGAGTTATAGTGTCGTGATGAATTCATGATTCTACAGTTCAAACATTTTGGAATTGTCACTCACTTGAACACGTGGTTTCAATTAGGCACATACACAACACCTAGGTGCTAGTACTCTTGGAAACCGCCCTCTGGTTGATTGGTTTCAGCTAGGTCTACAAACTGCC
>APFE030185654.1:13236-29561 GCA_000404065.3 Pinus taeda
CACTAAGATATGCATTCTAGACATATGCCTTGTGGCCATTATTGAGAGACAAAGATCCTTGAATGAAACAGAGAACATAGCCTAGATATTCATTTCCACAAAATATCCGCGTTGGTGAATTAAGTAGGCTATAAGTACAAATTAATTCATGAATTTAAGCTTCCCAAGGTGACACAACATTCGACAATCTGATATTGAGGGCCTGATCTCTTAAATTCTATGTTACCAGAAATGAGAAACGGGAAACTGAACGGGAAACGAGAACGGTACGAGAAACTAAGTTTGGAGGTTTCCCATATAAGAAACGAGGAGAGAGAAAAACACCATATTAAAGGTGAACAATATAAACAAAGCATTAATCATAAACCTGCAATGTTTCTGCTCATGAAACTATAAAAAACAATTGTAAATACTAATTTAATTTTAAAAAAGAAGTGATAATTTTGTAGATCCAACAACTAATAAGAGTTTTGACTTTTTCCCTATGGGATATGAGAGAAATATCAAGATAATGTGGTACTTCCCGGAGCAGTAAAGTTGCAAACAAGACAACAAGTGTCAGACTATATTGATCACTTTTATCAGTAAACATAAAGTTGAAAAATTGTAATGATGAACAGCAAATTGTACTTAAATATATCAACAGGCTCAGCACAACAATTGAGAGGGAACTAGGGCTGTTCACAATCTAAACGCTAGAGGATGCCTATAATAAAACAATAGCCATTGAAGCCAGGCAAATTTGTGACTTTTTAATGGCGATATTATGTTGGCTTAAAAACTCATGAAATATTGTAATGTTGTCTATATTTTGGCCACAATGGTCAAAATTTCAGTACTATTTCTAGACCAATACTTATATCAGTCAGAATCATTTTAGCGGAGTACATATACATGCATTGATATGGACGATAGAACAAAGGTTTCATTAAATTAGGCTATTCGGAAAAATAAATTTAACTGCAAGTGTATCCGGAAACAGCGAGAAGAAACTGTTTCATTTCGCAGTAAACTATTTCTTGGCAGTGAAAACGAAAACGACTGTTGCAGACGGCGTTTCTAGTATGATTGCAGTTTCTCCGAAGGTTTCTGCTAGAAACGGCAGACATCATCCCGTTTCTGGTAACTAGGCTTAAATTCTGTCTATTTTTTTCATCTTTCTGTAAAACAACTTATACGAAGCAACTATACTACTGCAGGTCCAAATATGGTATGCTGGTTAGATATATATAAACTGTAGGCAGAGATTTGGTGCTAGCTATAATGATTGGTTATAATTAGTGAATCCATTTTCTAGTTTCACATATTTATATATATAAGAAAATCCACCGAATTTTCGAGAACATAGATTTATGCTCTTCACACAGACTTATAGCGCACTGTTAAGATGAAGAGTAGAGGAAAAAACTGATGTTAAGATGAAGAATAGAGGACAAAACTGATGCATGCAGACGAGAACAACCAGATTTCCATGTACGATGTCAATGGTATTTACGGAATTTCCATTCACTATGCTGAAAGGATATTTAGTCAACTACCAGGACGATCATGATTGTAGCATTCTTCCTAGAAGGAAAAATGTTCCAAAAACGTATTATAAAAATCAACAGTTTGTGCAGTAAATACAGTTTGTGCGGTAAACAATGAGGTGCATGCTTCAACAGAACTTGTGAAGGAAAAAGTACTAGAATTCGAGGAATGATAGGCCAACAATGACATAAGCTAGGTTATAAAACAAACAATGACAATCAAAGATGTTATCGACAACACTAGCTATTGTGTTTGTGAACATTTCATTTCATCATGGCTAACAGTTAATGCAACAAGGACAATTCCACAAGTAACAAAACCAAGATTTATGTGTATTCATATGGATACAACACAGGTACTTTGCACAAGGTCTTTGAAATGCTTGATCATCATTAAAAAATCATGAAGCTCAACTTTAAAGAAACCGAAGACTAGCTTCAAGGGTAGGCTATAACATGCACATATTAGTGTTTTCTTAATATTGCACAAGAGACTTGTATGTTGTCTGGTCATATTACATATGGTTTATTCATCTAGTGAGAGTATATTGGTATAGGAAAAGACAAACAATAACACACACTCTTCCATTTTGCAAACCACACATAGCACTACAATTGTGACCATCAATACACATTAATCTGTGGAAATTAGGATGGGCACTGGGACTAAGTCAATGATTCTCCTCCCAACCTCTGAAAGACTAACAATGCAATTGTCACCCCTTTGCTTATGAAGAATGTCCCAATGACCAGAGCTCAAGGGATTCCAGAAGTCTAATGCAACCTCCACCTTTCTCACATAAAGGCACTTCATTGCAGGTTGGTCTAGGGAATCTAGAGCCAAGCCACCTCCACCCACCAGCCAATGAGGGGCTCCAAAGGTGAGGACCTCCACCCTCACTCAGTTTAGGGATTCCAGAGGTTTTCCTCCACCTTGTGTTTGCTTCTTCAGTAGCTCCACCTAGTATAGGGATTATAGAGTCTACTACAATTTGAGTACCTAGCAAGGAGACTAGTCCAGGGTAGGCAGAGGTCTACAACCTCCACCCACTAGTCATTAAGGGATTCCAGAGGCAAGATCCTTCACCCAATTTTGCAACGATGATCAAAAACTACTTTCTAACACCCTTGATATTAAGTAATGCTCTTACAATGATATATCCACATCCATTGTGATTGAAGACCACATATTATTTGGGGTTTAAGTCTCATCCCTGGTTGAGGTCTGATGAAACTTTCATAAATGCTTCTAGATTATTGTTAAAGTCTCAAGCAGTGTCGATGTTGCACAAATTCAGATGTTTTAAACCACATAGAGCATTGTAAAAATCAAGGCATAAATAGTCCATATGGTTTTAATAATTTTAGGCATTAACAAGTTTAGATGTTTTCCACAAAGAGCATTGTATAAACTAGGGCATCAATTAAGCAGTTTGTGAAAATTCGGAAACCCAAATCCTATTGCAACAACTGGAAATTATTGTCCTAATTGTTATATTAAATTAACAATTTATTCACTATTTCCTACAACAAATACTGAATAACTCACACTGCAACCTACACAAATAAAATTGCAAAATAATAAATGTTGGAATAAATGCTAGCACACACATAAATTTACATAGTTATTTTTGGACCAATGTCCATGGAATAACTCAACCTGGGAAAACCAGTGCAACAATGAGGGTTTTATTTTTTATGCAACAATGAAATTTGAGTACATCTATGGACGCCCAACTGGAAATCCAAACAACAAGAAAATTTGAGTAAAATATTGAAGTGAATTACCCTTCTCCCATAGGCAATCTCTGGCTGGAATTTCCCTATCAAAACTCGGCCTCCTGGAGCACTACATCATCCTTTCTGCTACTCTGCGTAGTTGGCTTTACTTTCTCTGGACTGGGCTCAGATGAAGTTGTTCTGCCTCTGGAAGTTGAGAAAATCATATCTTCGGCTCTCTGGGACTTCTTCCTGGCCTCTGGAACTAAGAATAATTTTTTCTCCTCACCAAATCAATTTGCCTAACTAAATCACTGCACATTCCCTCAATGTTTCCTCTCTAGGATAATCTGACTCACTTGCTGCTACCTCCCCAGATCTGGAAAATGTTTCCTTCGACTCACTATCCCTACCCCTAAGTCATTGTGTCGATTTCACTGGCTCTCTCTTTGGCAACTGATTGCTGCTACTCTGGAAATCGATCTGCTCATGAAATCAAACTTCTCAAGTGATTTCTCCAGGCCCCATCGACTTCTTATTATAATTTTCTATTGAGACTTCAACATGCAAGATTAGATCTTAATAGATGGCTAGGATTAACTTTAAGTCGATCCGTGTGAGTTTATAGAACATTCACCTTGACTTAATTAATTATGATTAATTGGTCATACTTCCTAAGTTCAAAAACCTACTAATAATCTAATTAAGTTATTTCTAGGCGGAATTTCCAGAAATGATTTCTGGGTTTTGGAGATATCTTGTATTCTAGCCTCTCCACAAAGTTTTGTGGCTAGAACACTTCTGATGCTACAAAAACTAACACTCCCTCTTAGTGAGGATTGTGTTCTAGTTTTGCTGCACCCTTTACCCTCTCTTTACATCATCTCCTGTCACGCTGCTGACGTCTGGCTACTGTCGCCCACCAACCACTACGCAAATTTGATATTTGCTATCTCTGTGTTGTTGTTGACCCTGCTGAACTAATATCAACATTGCATCTACACTGCCCCTCCCTCTCACCTGTTGTTGCTACAACTGCAACATCTGCAACTGAAAAGCATCCTAAATACTGAATCAATTATGATCAGTATGGTGTATCTGTCTCTCGAGTCTCTAACTATTGCTAGTATCTAGACTGTCGCTAAAGAATTTGCGCTGTTATCGACTTTGCATTGTGCTACTGTGCACCCCTGCTAACAATGCACTGCGCTCCTCAACACCTCACTGCTACTAGTCTACAACTGTCACTCCGACATTTGACTGCATCAATTGTCACTGATCCATCTTGCTATTGAACACTGTGGGCCCCCATAGCAAGGTATTGATCCAAGAGGTGCTCCTTTTCAAGGATCTTGCCCATTTGTAGTGCTCTGGAGCTATATCACCAAGTCACGCCACGTCAATCCTGGAGGTATGTCAGCAAACATGGCGAATTCTTCCTCCATCCTGGAGGAAATCCTATCTATCTCTACTGATGCTACCTGCTGATTCTCCTTCTCCTCCTTATCCTTCTTCCTGATAGGACATTGGGTACTGAAATGACCGAGCTCACCACATTTGAAGCACTTGACCTTCGACAGGTCCTTCTTCTTCTTCCTTTACTCCCCCTTTCCCTGACTAGGACCCTTAGATGCAAGGGCCAAATTCTTATCCTCCTTCACCTACTTTGATTTGCTGTTGTTGCCATTGATGGAGCTGTTTATAAGAGATCACCTCAATTCCTTTTGCTGCAAGTTAGCCCACATCTTGTCCCACTCTGGTAGCTTGTATATACCCAATATTCTTTGGACAAAGTCTTTACACTCCTTAGAGACACTGGTGAATTCCAATCTCACAAGCTCTGTGGGTTGAGGCGCTGCCTCAACAACTTACAACAGGTCCCAAACCTCCTGAATCCTGGTGAAGAAGGGGTCTATGCCTTCCCCCTTCTGCATTCAGATGAGCCTTAGCTTCTCCTCTAAGTACTTCTTCTGTTGCTCAGAAGTGCCCTGGTTTGGCGTGGTAAGTGTATCTCACATCTCCTTGGAAGTATCTTTTCCTGCTATGTGAGAAATAGTGTGAGCTATGACTCCATCTAAGATCAACCTCTTTGCCTGCACCATCTCCTTTCTGTACTCCTTCAGCTGATCTGCATCCTAGGGCACTGCTACCATTGCATCAATATACATCTTGAGGCCAAATTCATCCAGAAGGAAAGACATCCTTGCCCTCCAGATGACATAGTTGGAAGCCCCTTTCAACCTATCTTGATCACAAAGCCCAATAATGGCCATTTCAACAAATGTTGAAAATCTCCTCTTCCCTTCTGTTCAGCTGCTGCTAGGCTATTCAAACTCCCTTCTGGAGTGAGAAAGTGAACTCACAACAACTGTTGATCTGCAAGGGAAATCAAACTTCTTGAGACTAGAAGTCCCCTGAGGAAATTTTTCCCTCAGTGTGTGATCTTCTTTGACTCAACTCTAGCTTTTCTCTAGCAAACTTCTGCAAAACTACTGTGTCTAGCTAGAGATATGCTCTGCAAAGTTACTGAGCTGCTCCCTCCGCCTCTGGAATTCATCAATCTGGAGAGATCAAATTTTCTGCCTCACACTCAGAAAGAATCAAATATCCTCAAGAAATTCGACCTCTTAGCCAAGGTGATTGTGATGCCTCTAGGGTTTTGATCTATTGTCCACATTGAACAACGAAACTCCCTCTTCCTCCGCTTTTGAGCTCTCCGACTGATCATTTACACTCTGATACCATGTGAAAAGTCAGAAACCTGAATCCTATTGCAACAATTGGAAATTATCCTCTTAATTGTTATTTTAAATTAGCAATTTATTTACTGTTTTCTACAATAAATATTGAATAACTCACACTGCAACCTACACGAATAAAACTTTAGAATAATAAACGTTGGAAGAAATGCTAGCACACACACATACATTTACACAATTATTTTTGGACCAGTGTCCCTAGAAAAACCCAACTTGGGAAAGTTGGTGCAGCAGTGAGGGTTTTACTTATTATGCAACAATGAAATCTGAGTACATCTATAGATGTCCAATTGGAAATCCAAACAACAAGAAAATTTGAGTAAAATACTGAACATAATTACCCTTCTCCCATAGGTAATCTCTGGCTAGAATTTCCCTATCAAAACTCCGCCACCTGGGGCACTACATCATCCTCTGCACTGCTCTTTGTAACTGGCTAGATGAATTTCTCTGGAATGGGCTCAGATGAATTTGTTCTGCCTTTAGAAGCTAAGAAAATCATCTCTTCAGTCCTCTGGGACTCCTTCTCGATGTCTGGAACTGAGAACGATTATTTTTTCTCATCAAATCGATCTGTCTGACTGAAGCACTGCGCAGTCCTTAAGTGTTGCCTCTTTGGGATAATTTCACTCACTTGTTGCTGCCTCCGTGGATATAGAAAATCTTTCCTCTAGATCACTGTCCTTGCCCCTCAATCATTGCTTCGATCTGATTGGCTCTCTCTCTAGAAATTGATTTCTGCTACTCTGGAAATCAATCTGCTCATGAAATCGAATTTCTCAAGTGATTTCTCCAAGCCCCATTAACTTCTTTTTATAATCCTTTGTTGAGACTTCAACAACCAAGATTATATCTTAATCTATGACTAGGATTAACTTGAATTCAATTTTTGTGAGTTTCTAGAACATTCAAAACTTGACTTAATTCATTCTGATTAATTATTCATATTCCCTGAGTTTAGACTTAGGAAATATTTTAAAACTGACTAATAATATAATTAAATCATTTCTAGGGGGAATTTCTAGAAACAATTTCTGGGTTTTGAAGATCTCCTGTATTCTAGCCTCTCCACAAAATTTCATGGCTAGAACACATATGATGCTACAAAAGCTAACAAAGTCTATATGTTTTTTAATATGTCCAGACATTAACAAGTTCATATATTTTAGCTAAACCAACTATCATTTCAATGATATATTTAGCTTATTAGCAACATAAACTGATGATTCCAAAAGAATCATGTTGAGATAGATAGCCAATAGAAATGAACCATAACCTGTTCACTATGATAATGGCAACGTGACAAAATTTGAATAAAAGGAAAAAGGAATAGCATGACGGAGCTAGGCGACCACAACCTAGGAATCGAGTGAATACCTTAGTTGTAGTAAGAATGGCGTTGATATATATAGTATAAACTGTGACCACAACTCTTGGGCGGAAGGGTAAGGTGAGTGCACATTCTGGTGTCCTTTGTATTTAACCCTTTGTTGGAAACTTCACATTCAACAATTATCCCTCTGTTGGAGCATGTTTAATCCCTCTGTCGCAAGCACTTTCTCTTCTCCACTACCTTCTCCCTCGCCTTTTCTTGTGTTCTTTGGTTTGTGGGTCTTTTTTCCTTTCTCCTTCCTAGTTCCATTCCCTTCTTTTTTCTATTGCTCGATCAAGTTTATCTTTGGTTGGTTAGGGTCCAGTTTGGCCCAAATCCTCTAGACCAACCAAAAATCCCCCCTTGTCCTTGGTTTTTAGAATTGTTTTAGGGTGATTGGCCCTGTCATTCTTGTAGGCCAATCCACCTTATGGCATTTGGCAGCTTTATTTTATTTCCTCCCATCTGTTAGATATTTCCTTTTTTTGCAATACTTTTCACAAGGTTTATGATGCAGGAGCATTCAGCCCAAGGAAAATCATTGTAATTAAGTAGACATAGGGGGTCATGTATCTTTAGAAAAGTAGTTTCCTAAGTCTCAAGTTAATGTAATATTTAGGCTTTAAGTGATTTAATTAGATGATGGGATAAAGTTGTAAATGCTCTCAAATAAATGAGAACATGAGTGGTAAATAAATGACAAGAGTTAGAAGTCAATAAGGACTCTTAAAACAATTTCATGATTCGAGGGATGAGAGAGAGATTTTAGGAATTAATTGAAGTAGAAGTGGACAGAAGATTTAGGAGTTAGTTAAGAGGATTTAGGAGTCGAACCAGGATTATTTCAATAGAACTTTCTGACATAAATGTAAGCCTACAGGCAGAGCTTAGAGGAGGCCACGATATTGAAGAACAGGTCTGTGCGAGACACAGAGTCTTGGATATGTAATTGACTATATATATATATATTATATATATATATATATATATATAATATAAATATATATATATAATATATTATATATATATATATATATAAGTTTTTCCGGACATGTCAGTGTGTTGAAGAGTATTTCATGAATGAATTACTTGTGAATTCGTAGGCTTTGTAACAGGTTGCATGCAAAATTATGAAGGACGCAGAGGATCAGAATGATTCAGAGGAACCATGAATGGATCCTTGAATCCAATTGAGGAAACAGAGGGAAGCTCTGGGGTGAAATAGAAAAGTGAGATTTCACAGAAGAGTAAAGCTCAAAGGTAGTTGAACAATGGAAGCATAAGGCGAGCTTTTGAAGAAATATGCAAGAGAAGAGCGATTCGGAGGATCATAATGGGTCGTTTAATCCATTAGAGGGATTAAAGCCAAGCTCAGGAGGAATCGTGCAGTAAAACAACAGAAAGGACGAAACATTTTAAGAAGAGAAAAACCACAGAAGAATTGAAGACTTAGCGTAAAAACTAAGTAGAAAAGAGGAGCGAAGGAGTAAAGTGTCAGTGCACAACAGCCGTTGGATCTTATAGATCAATGGTTCAGATCATGTCGCACGAGATAGTGTTGAAATATCACATTGGCAAATTTTAATGAAGGAAGGCGGTTTTGTAACAGTGAAAGTGGATTTTGGGCGGCCTCAAAACCGTAAGTAGTATTGAAGGACGAGCGCCGATTCCACTCTTCAAACAATGTGTGGTAGCGAGAGGAGAGAGGAAACCACTTTATAGGGTGGTTAATCCTCGTGCTTGTTATCTACCTGATATCAAAGACAACTGTCAAACCTGTTGGGTGCAGATCGACGTTGGAGAATAGGTGTGCAAGTTTAAATGGTCGGGAGTAATATCAACCGTTGGATTGGAGGATACAACAGACGATCAAGATTTGATTGGAGGCTTCGGTGATCGGAGATCGGGCTTATCGGAGTTCGGAGGAGTAGTGTTGTGGAGTGACTAAAGGTGCGGACCCGACGATTTTATAGAAGCGGTTGTATAAGATTTGAAATCCGCTTATGTGTTTTGGAGTGGGATTTCATGTAATTCCCATGTATTCTTCTATTGCGTTAAAGTGTTGTGCCCAAGTCTTTTAAGACTAAAGCGTTATTCAAGTGCTTCTGATAGTTGCATATCGGAATTGGAGGGGTGATGAGGTATATATGTGTTAAAGACCCACGGAAGGCTGATACCTGATTGCGATAAAGGTAACCTTGGGATCTGTGCAGAGACCGTACCAAACTGGAAAAAGGTATGTTTTGCGGGGTTTTCCTTTGTAAATGGTTTATAAAGGAAAAGAGTATTTTATATGTTAAAACTTATGTAACCAATGTATTAAAGGGAAAGGTTATATATATGCGGCTTAAAGGGTTATATAAAGGTTACGAAGGGTTTTAAAGTCCCGATAAGGAAGAATTAATGGAAGGATTTAATAAAAGGGATAACGAAGGTTATGAGGAGATAAATAGTCGCGATAGGAGGTTTAAGTGGGGTGATTGAGTTCCGATACAAAGGAACTGACGAATGGGGCCTTAACCATTTATGGTAGAAGATTTGACTCCTTTGAGAGTTAAATACCTATGACAGATCTATTTATGCATTTTTGTGCATACTGTGGGTGTAAGCGGGGGTAACCCTGCGTCATTTTGGTATCAGAGCAAAATAAATAAGCTCTGTGAACATTTATTTGAAAGAATTGAGAACAGAGTTCCATGTTAAGGTGTTTATGCATGCAAGAGGAAGGATCAGATCCTAACCTGACAGAAGGAAGGCACACAGAGGTGATGTGTAGCAGAACTTGTAGATGCAAGAGACAAAGGAAATCCATTCAAAGTATAGGTGGAATGGTGAAACAAGATCATGATGAGATCTTGAAAGTGAGGTAATATGATCTGTTTTAAATTGAGAATGTGTGTTTTTACACTAATGCACAAGTGATAGCAAGAGAAGCTGTGAGAGGAGAACTAGATGTGTTCTTGAAGACAGAGTAAGGAAAATACTTTGATGGAGAAGTGGCAGTGAACCTGAAGAATCCAACAAGAGATTGGATAGAGAGGAAAGCTAAAGTGTTCTCAAGAGAGAGTGAGAGATTGCAGAAGCTTAGAAGGAGACAAGGTGTTGCTCAAGAGGAGTTTCCAGACAGGGGACCCGTGCTTACCAAAAGACTGAGTGAGGAGAGCTTAGTGAGGTAAGATTGCAGCGAGGAGGACTAGTTGTTGCAGAGGCTTGTTGCAAATGAGTAAGGAGCTCATGAAGAAAAAGGAGAAGAAGATGACTACTGATAGTCATAGCAGAGGTTCAGAGAGAAGCCACAACAAAAGAGAGATGAAGAAAGAGGATGCCAAGGTAAATGGCAAGGGGATGATTCAAGAGGAAATTGACAAAGAGATTGTAGAGTTAAAAGAACAACTCGATGCATTAAGGAGAATACTTGAGGAAAGCCAGAGACAAGGTTGGGTATTAAGGAAGAAGCCAGTGGAATGGCATGAGATGCAGAGAAGGCTACAACAGAAGAAAGTAAAATGGTTGAGGGAAAAACTCAAGGAAGTTGAGTTAGAAATGGAAGAGTCCATTTGTGAACCAGAACAGGGAGAAATTCTAGGAGAAAGTGAAGATGAAGACTTGAAGATTGAAACTTCAAGTGAGGCTAAAGGGTCACATGGTTTTAAATCTGACAAATTGTGTATGTTTACAGGTGAAACATGTAAAGAAAGACAATTTGCTGATATTGTCATAAAGGAGAAAGAAGACAAGCAAAATCAAAATTATGTTCTAAAAGAAGATGAGATAGATAGGTCTCATATGCAATTGTGAAAAGATATCAAGCAACCAAGTGAAGGGCTTGAGGAGATTGAAGAGGAGACCATCGAAGAATTTTTAATCATATGAAGGATTTAGAACAACAAGGAGATATGGTGGTTGAACCATCAAGTAGGACCATAGAGTCTTATGTTTTTAAGACTGATAGTTTCTCTGTGGATGCAGAACAAATGCAGGAGAATGACAATGTAGATGGTGAGACAAGGATAGCTCTTGGAGAAGATAAAAAGCAAGAGACTGAAGGAAAACTTGGAGAAGAGACTATGTTAGCTGAAAACATAGTAAAGGATCATCAGTTCACCATGATGATAGGCACAATGGAAATAGCCATGGAAGCTGTTGAGACAGTCAATGAAAAAGAAGGACATCTACTGAAAGATGTTAAGAAGGAAAAAGTCTATGCAAAAGACTTAGCAAGAGGAAAAAGGACATCTGATGAATTCTCAATAACAAAGGAAGGTATTGAAAATTGTGTGAAATTTCCAAATTCTACTCCAATTGAAATTATTGAGTTATATAGAAAATTAATCTTTCAAAGAAGGGAGTTAGAAAAGCAGAGGATAGATGTTGAAGATAGACTGCTAAAAATGGAAGACAAAAACATTATCATGAATAGCAATCATAAGAAAAAGGAGGTGGATATGAAAGTTCAGTAGATTGACACTGCAAAGGAAGGAGTTCACTACAGTGGACAAGAGCAGGAAGACATCATTAGAACAAATGATGTGGAAGAGAGACTAATTGACAGTCTCATAAGTTCTTTTGAGAATTCAACACATCATGCTGATGTGCTGATAGAGGAAAAAGAAATAAAGGAGCAAACTAAATTGTTGCCAAAGGGAGATAAGGCACAAAAGCCTTATGTTTTCAATTTTAACAAGTGTTTTGTGAGTGCAGGTTTTGTTGCAAATGCTGGAGGAGATTTGGCACAGATGAGCAGCCAAATAAAGATGAAAGAAGAAGATTATGTGGAAGAATTAAATCCATGGAACAAAGAGACTCAATTGCTGGAGAGAATGCTGGAAAGTCATGATTCAGAGCAGATAGAAATAATCATGAAAGAGGCTAAGGATGATAGGGAGGCCGTAAGCATAGCAAGCAAAGAAAAATTTGGAGTAAGTAAAGAAAACGTTAGAGAAAGTAGAACAAAAGAAGAAGAAAAAGTAAACCAACAGCTACAAGTGAAAGTAACCAGCAGCAGTTTAAAGATTTAGTGGACATCAGCAACGACCTGAAGCAAAGAGGAAGAGGCAGAAGTAAATGGTAGAGCATGGACCAACCCAAAGATGTGCTAGAAAAAGAAATTGAAGAAATGTGGCAATTGATGATGAAGCAGTCCAAATGGAGGAAAATGGTAGCAGCAGGAAGCATGAACAATCAGAGTATGAACTTGATTGACAAAGAGAAGAAGATGGAGCAAAAGATAGCAGACATATGACAACATAAAGGTACAAGGCATTTGGGAAATTAAAAAACAAAGTATGGGGTCCAGGAAGACAAAGATCAGAAGGCACATGATTAGGGGATCATGAATACTTTCTACTTTGGGAGTTTGATGCAGGAGCATTCAGCCCAAGGAAAATCATTGTAATTAAGTAGACATAGGGGGTCATGTATCTTTAGGGAAGTAGTTTCCTAAGTCTCAAGTTAATGTAATATTTAGGCTTTAAGTGATTTAATTAGATAATGAGAGGAAGTTGTAAATACTCTCAAATAAATGAGAACATGAGTGGTGAATAAATGACAAGAGTTAGAAGTCAATCAGGACTCTTAAAACAGTTTCACGATTTGAGGGACGAGAGAGAGATTTTAGGAATTAATTGAAGTAGAAGTAGACAAAGGATTTAGGAGTTAGTTAAGAGGATTTAGGAGTCGAACCAGGATTAGTTCAGAAAAACTTTCTGGCATAAATGTAAGCCTACGGTTAGAGCTCAGAGGAGGCCACGATATTGAAGAACAGGCCTGTATGAGACATAGAGTCTCGGATATGTAATTGAATGTTTATATATATATGTTTATTCCTGACTGTGTCAGTGTGTTGAAGAGTATTTCATGAATGAATTACTTGTGAATTCGTAGGCTTTGTAACAAGTTGCAGGCAGTATTCTAAAGGACGCAGAGGAACATAATGATTTAGAGGAATCATGAATGGATCCTTGAATCCAATTGAGGAAACAGATGGAAACTCTGGGGTGAAATAGCGAAGTGAGATTTCGCAGAAGAGTAAAGCTCAGAGGTATGTGAGCAATGGAAGCAGAAGGCGGAGTTCTGAAGAACTATGCAAGAGAAGAGTGATTCAGAGGATTAGAATGGGTCGTTGAATCCATTAGAGGGATTAAAGCCAAGCTTAGGAGGAATCATGCAGTAAAACAACAGAAAAGCCGAAACCTTTGAAGAAGAGCAAAACCACAGAAGAACTGAATACTTAGAGTAAAAACTAAGTAAAAGGGAGGAGCGAAGGAGCAAAGTGTTAGTGCATAGCAGCCATTGGATCTTATAGATTAACGATCCAGATCATGCCACATGAGATAGTGTTGAAATATCACATTGATGAATTTTAACGAAGGAAGGTGGTTTTGTAACAGTGAAAGTGGATTTCAGGCGGCCTCAAAACCATAAGCGGTATTGAAGGGCGAGCACTGATTCCACTCATTAAATGATGCGTGGTAGCGAGAGGAAAGAGGAAACCAATTTATCAGGTGGTTAATCCTTAGGCTTGTTAACTACCCGATATCAATGACAGTCGTCAGATATGTTGGGTTCAGATCGACGGTGGAGAATAGGCGCACAAGTTTAAATGGTCGGAAGTAATATCAATTGTTGGATCGGAGGATACAACAGATGATTAAGATTTGATTGGAGGCTTCGGTGATAGGAGATTGGGCTTATCAGAGTTCTGGGGAGCAGCACTGTGGAGCGACTAAAGATGAGGACCCGACGATTTTATAGAAGAGGGTGTATAATATTTTAAATCCGCTTATGTGTTTCAGACTGATATTTCATGTAATTTTCATGTATTCTTGTATTGCGTTGAAGTGTTGTGCCCAAGTCTTTTATGACTAAAGCGTTATTCAAATGCTTCTGATAGTCGCATATTGTAATCAGAGGGGTGATGAGGTCTATATGTGTTAAATACCTGCGGAAGGCCGATACCCGATTGCAATAAAGGTAACCTCGGGATCTGTGCAGAGACCTTACCGAGCCAGAAAAAGGTATGTTTTGTGAGGTTTTCCTTTGTAAATGGTTTATAAAGGAAAAGAGAGTTTTATACATTAAAACATATGTAACCAATGTATTAAGGGAAAGGTTATATATATGCGGCTTAAAGGGTTGTACAAATTTTACGAAGGGTTTTAAAGTCCCGATAAGGAAGAATTAATGGAAGGCTTTAATAAAAGGGATAATGAAGGTTATGAGGAGATAAATAGTCTCGATAGGAGGTTTAAGTGGGGTGATTGAGTTCCGATACAAAGGAACTGATGAATGGGGCCTTAACCATTTATGGTAGAAGATTTGACTCCTTTGACAGTTAAATACCCGGTACAGATGTGTTTATGCATTTTTGTCAATACTATGGGTGTAAGCGGGGGTAACCCTGCGTCAGTTTACAATAGAGTGTATGTATATATGTTATATTCAATACAATGATTTCCCCACTTACTTAAGGTTCACACACACACACACACACATATATATATACACAGTTTACAATACTTATGAAATTGGACATGTCTAGCAAATATTCACACTATTGCAAAGTGACCAAGGAGGCATGTATATTTATCATTTTCAAATTGTAGATAATATTTACAAAACTAACCAAGAAGGTATAATACAATGGCCATGTAAAGTAACCTAGACAACATTATTTTATGATTGCATGATGATTGGGGAAATTAACATATTTGTAGAATGACCAGGGTCATTACAATCTAGGATATTGATTTAACATAGATCGGAATGAGGAACAAGTTCAAAAATCATTCACCACAGTGCAAGTTGTTTCCAATACTGAAACATCTCTATTGTTGTTATTAGATTGAAGGATTGACTCTAGGTAATGAAAACAATATATTCCAGTAACGATTAACTTGTCAACTTTAACATCTCATTTGATATAGACTTATATTCCAAGATGTTAATTTCTGAACCCAACACTTAGCAATTAATTCCTACTAGTTTTTATGTCTGCATAATAAAAACACAATTGAGTTCTTTACACATTAAATTAACGAATCTCACATATATACACATTATGTTTTTTCCCAATCACAACTCTTCATTTCATTAATTAGAACTTACTTGGCCCCCCTTACTAGCAAATATTCCTCGATTTAACGGAGCAATAATGAAGTCAACATTGAATTAGTTGTTCGTTTGTTGGAACGAGGGAGGTTTGCTCCAAGACTATTCAGATTATAAATTATTATCTACTAAACATGGTGAACCATGTGAAGGTGGAAGTTATTATGGACCTATTGACGGTGTGGGAAATCTGTGAACCAAGGGGTCTTCCCGATGTGAAGTCCCACTTAGACCTCACGTTGTTTGGTGTAGGAGCCCCATTTAGAATATGAACCTAGCTGCCATATATCTTGAAGATGTAGAATTTCCCATTGTAGATTAATAGATTATGCAATATACTAAAGCAAAATACAAGATCTACTTCCACAACAAACTTGTGGAAGCTTAATCGAATATGAGTAAGATCAAATAGAACACATATAATTGAGAATGATAAATCAATCACACATGAACACAGAAGAATACTCTGGGGAAAGCCTCAACTAAAAACCACGATATCTGTGTTATCATACAAGTGGAAATATGTTCAGATTACACAAAGCATTAGCTCACAAGCTATCCTGCTCTCAGTACAATCGAAAAATACAGCTCACAAACTGAATAGACACAAGATATGCCTTCCCTCAGCCCTCCAAGCCTCCTATTTCCTTGTGCAGTTTTCCTTGGGTTCTAATGCTGCCACTTTTGTGAATTGGCCTCATCACACACTCATCAAACCCAAAAGTAACTACGCAATCTCCAAGGAATGAATTCCTTCTACATGCAAGAGATATCCTCCATGGAATATTCCTACAACTGATAGTACACTGTCCCATCATCTGATCTCAACTAGGTCTC
>APFE030185654.1:58455-120363 GCA_000404065.3 Pinus taeda
AAGGGCACTTTTTAGGGCTAATCTGCAAAAGGTGTCTTCAGGGAGTTTGAAGTTCATACTCAGGAGAATCCAATGCAAGTGTTTTTAAGTTGTGTCACTGGTCATAGGTCCATAAATGTGTCCTCCAACGTGCGAAAGCAAGGGTAACAGGGACGGTGACCAACGGTGACAAATTACTGCATAACACTAGTGATTACCCCATTACTATTGTAGTTGTATCCCTTATTAATATTGTTGTGCCCCTATTGTCCCCATATTGTTATTACTGTGCCCCATATAATCCCTTTATTCTTATTTTTGTGGATTTATATTATTATTGTTAGGTCGGCTGGGTTATATTGTGACTCCTTAGACTCCTATATATAGAAAGGAGGTTTTTTCATTTGAAGCATCCAAGAATTGTTCATTTGTGTAATGTAAAGGAGGTTTCCCCCTCGAAGAGGCTGAATTCTAAGGCATTCAACTATCTTTGTTTCTTTTTGTGAGCTGGTTTCATAACAATATTCCTGCAACTGATAGTACACTCTCCCATCATCTGATCTCAACTGGGTCCCTGTCTAAACTGACATGCATGAGTTATTTATGAGAGAATATTCAGTTAGCTGAAGTGTAGCAGTTACATGCATGCATGCATTAACTAACTAAGCTCACGATTAGTTCAACAAACTATTTGAACTAATCTAACTGGACTTAACTCAGTTAACTGAGCTAACTAGTTACAACTCAAAGTACAACTCATCCTGATCTCATTTAATCAAGGGATAACTTCCTCAATCGATGGAGAAACTATTGCATGTCTTCACATAGACTTCATGTTTGATTTTCTACAACTAATTAACTCAAGATGAATTAATTAATTATTTTACAAATAGTTGCTAAAATCAAATTCGAATTTTAATTCTCAATTTCAGTTTAGGGACTAACTAAAATTGGAATGTATCCCGAAATGCTATTTATAGCAGTGCTAATTTTAGCACTTCTATTTTTAGCATTTCTTGTTGCTATTTTCAACAAAAGATATTCCTTGGCTCTAATTGTTAGTATGAGAGAGGGATGGAAAATGGTGTCTTCGAAAAAGTGAGGAGGTGTGCTTGATGAGTGTTCAATTGTAAATGTGTCAAGGTTATTCTATTGCGGAGAGGGGGAGAAAAAGTGAGAGGTAATAGTACCACCCAAAAAGAGACACACATGAACCACAAGGATCCTTCTAACATCCATCAGAATAGTCCACAGAGGATGCAACGGTCATTACAACCAAAAAATGAAGAAAGATATGTCTAATATCCTGCAAAATAGTCCACAAGGATAGGACAAAAGTAACAACCATTAAAACACATTCTCAGTAAGTTAAGTACTAAAGAAACCGAAATAGTTCAACTATCTTAGCACATATGAAAGTAAACATGAAATACGAACATCCACATAATAGCCTTACAAACATTCATAATCCATGCATGAAGAATGTGTTGGCCTTGATGGAATCTGGCCTTGAAGGATTTTGTCATTAAGTAAAAATTCCAAGACACGTGTTTACAATGTACATCACTAGCCCCAATAGTGGGACATTGGAGCCACTCCTTGCTCCTCAAAGAACTAGATGATCTCTCTATGCCTTGCGGGAGGAGCCAAGGTGAAAGTCATTTTCTCATACAATGAGGGAGTATATATAACCAAGGGGTGATGCTTCCTCTCCTTGTGACTCTTTGACTACCCTCAGAACTGTTTGAATTTCTATGACTTTTCATCTTACATGACTCTTCATATTACATATGTGTCCTTTGGACTCCCATTTTACAATGAATACAATATACATGGTCCACAACGATGAAGTGGCATATGACAACTCATGACAAGACATGACATGGAATTAATGATATGAATTGCTTGAATGATGTGGCAATGTCAAGCCACTACTGCTATTGTGAATGATGTCTTCTTGAGAATTCTCTTGTCTTCCACCTCCTCATGGCTTGGTGATTGGAATATTCAAAGATCTCATGTCTTAAGATGCGGTCATGAGTTGGTGTCCCTTTGCTTTGCCTTGACAGATCAACTTGCATGCTTAGCAACAGGAACATATCTTTCATGTCCTCCTCCTTCATACCCTTCTTCATCATCCAACCATCGTATGATAAGTTACCTGTATCTGCAATTCAATCATGACGAGACCACATCAACCTAAAAAGACCTCCTAACTTAAGATGATGCATTATGATTGATGGACTTAGCCAGAATTGGGTAACGGGGTGGAAAGGAGGGCTTAGTGACTATGCATTGTGTAGTTCCAACAGCCAGGGATGAGGCTTGAGGCCTGAGACTACACAATGCGTAGTTCAGGCTAGGTTGATGGACAAATCTACAGAGTTTTGGCACCCAGTGGGATAGGATGAAGGGATGGTCACTATGAGAGGATTCTGCATAGTTCTGATAGGTAAAGGAGGTTGGTCCATTATGAGATTGCGCAGTTCAGAGGCTTAGGGAGAGAGCTTAGGGCTTGTTCTTACACAATGTGTAGTTAAGCATAGGCTATCTGAGAGGATTACGTAATTTTGGAGGTGAAGGTTGGCTCTTGGGATTAAGAATTACGTAATGCAACAGTCCTAGGAGGAAAGAACTATGCATTTCACATAATCAAAGGCCAAGATCATAGCTAGAGGACTGGAACTGCACAATGCAAAGTCTATGTTGATTTGGGGTACCATCAGATGTGCTCTAGCCATGAAAATTGGTGGAGAGGATAAATCACATGAGATCTTCAAGACACAGAATGGTTTGGGGAAATTCCACCCAGTTAGGGAGATATTGAAATAATTAATATTTTTAATGGGTTCCAAAGTCTAAACTTAGGAAAATAAAAATGTTAATGGGTATTAACATAAAACTGGGTGAGAAGGTTCTAAATGACATGGATCAAGACAAATCTAATCTTAGCCATTGATTAGAGATGTAATCTCGACCATTGAAGACTCAATAGAAAATGTATAAGAGGAGGCTTGAGGGTCAGTTGGAGATACACCAAGTTGATGAGTTAGTTCGATTTTCTATAACGGGGTTTGCTAAGAGAAATCGAACTAGTGATCAGAGTTGCAACGAGGGGTAGTGAGTGCATAGCAGAGAGGCATATATAGTGCCAGAAGACTAGTGTAGAGGCAGATGCAGAGCCAATAGGAGCCACGCAGAGGGCCAGAGTGACTGTGCAAAGGGCTAGAGTGCCCACGTGAGTGACACAAAGGTTGCATAAGTGACGCAGAGGCCTAGAGAGCTTGCGCAAATCATGATAGGGTTGATGTATAGGGTTTTAGGATAATGCAGAGGCCAAGTGGGCTGACGTTGTGCCTCAGAGAGGCGTTGGAGAGTTTTTGTGGAGGAGACTTGCCGAATATCTGCTTCTGAAGAGAGGTGTTATTGCTAGATTGATTTCTCTGTCAGGTGAGCCAGTTTGGCACCTAGTTGTACTCAAGAAAAGCTGCTTAATAATAAAACCCTCATAACTACTACATCGGTTTTCCCAAGTTGGGTTTTTCCGGGGACGATTGTCCAAAAATAGTGGTGTCCCTTGTGTGTTTGTCTATTTATTTCAGTTGATGATTTGTAGATGGTTGAGACTATACTTGTCTTTATTTCAATATTTATATGGTTAAATAACTTGTTCAGTAATTAAACAAGTAGGTGAAATAAACCATAAAGTACAGGAAAATTTATAATGGGATAGACTTAGAAATTTCAACATGGTATGAAAGCGTGGCAGATCACAGGAGAGATGAAGGCACCAATTGAATCACATAATTTGCAGCAGAAACAATTGTCCCGAGAGACAGAAGCTATTCCTAAGCAGAAAGCAATAGAGAAGGAGTGACGCAGAGGGCCTACGTCATATTTTCGAGCCAGAAAGAGGGCCAACGTAGAGGTAGAAGAAGGAAGAAGGGGCTCACGAGGAGCCACGTCATCCTGCTCAGCCAGGTAGGAGTGACACAGTTGGCTAGAGAAGCGATTCAACCTTGTCGGGATTGCATAGAGCCAAGAGGCTCAATTTCTTCAGTTGTTGGGGCATAGGAAGCTGTGGACAGATTGTGGGTTGTGAAGTTGGTGGGGTGCTATTGTTGTCGAAGAAGAACAGTACCCAATGGGACAAAATCAAGGTAGAAGGGAGTCACTACCTAGGTGGATTTATAGCCAAGAAGTTGAGATTAGTGTTGCAGGAGAAAAGGATATCAGATAGAAGCGATTTGACTATTGGTAGAAGGATTTCTAGGAGGGAAATCGAGATCAAGACTCAAAGGGAGTCTAGGAGAGGATTTCCAAGAGGGAAATCGAGACTTAGAAGGAGTCTAGAAGAGAATTTCCAGGAGGGAAGTAGAGATTCAGAGGGAGTCAAAAAGAAGAGCAGAGATGGAAATGAACACACTAAGGGATCAGGATAGGTTGGATGGGGCATCCAACTTTGTCATCTTGAAGGCTAGGGTCTTGTTTGTTCTAAATAGACATCGCATCAAGGTCTTCACCTTGATAACCGTGACTATCCCATTTGACCCAGCTGATAAAGAAAAGTATGAGGATGCAATGGCCAAGGCAAAGTGCATAATACTTGATGGGGTCAAGGATCATGTAGTTCAGCGTAATGCTAAGAAGACTATGAAAAAGGAAATGTGGTATACCTTGATGACATTGTATCAGGGAACTTCCATGTAGAGAAATATTCTATTGGGGAATTAACTGCGATCATATCAGATGTAGAAGGGGGAGTAGATAAATCACTTCCTCAGCAGGTTGCAGGAGATTTGGGACCAACTGACTTCCATAGGGGCCACGCCGGATCAAGAGTTAATGGTGAGGACCGCCCTAAATGTAGGCTCCAAGGAGTGGGAGACATTCATCCAAAGAATTTTGGGTAGAGCGAATCTTCCAGGATGGGAAGAATGTGGGCATCTCTTTGCCAAGAAGAGATCAAATGGCTGACCAAGGCAGGAAGTAGCGACAAAGGAGCTCGAGTCAAGAAAGAGGTGGAAGAGGATGCGGCTTTGGCATCTTCGGTGCAGCAAGGGAAGAGGAAGAAGAAATACATATCCAAGATAAAGTGCTTCAACTATGGGGAGTTGGGCCATTATGAAACCCAGTGTCCTAGGAAGAAGAATAAGGGATAGGATTTTGACTCCAAGGCATCTCTGACTAAGGCAGAGAAGGAGGTAAAGGATGATGACTATTATGCCATGAGTGCTCATGTACCTCTGAGAAGAGGTGGGGTGACATCAAGTTGTAGTCAGGAGGACTACGGGAGATGTGGGGTAGGATCCTTGAGGTACCCAAACTCTTGGATCATATCTGACTACGGGATCCCCAAGAGACAGTAGCAAGATGACGAATGTCAGTTGAAGCAGATGCAGATGGAGCGACAAAACAATGCTAGAGTGTAGTAGTCCCTAGTACAACATAGAGGGTTGCAACAGTGCGAGAGGAATACAGGAGGTTATAGCAGTGCAGGAAGGCACAAAGGTGTTTACAGCAGTGTGAGAGGCACATAGTTTGTTGCAACAATGCAGAGGCAACAGAGGGAGCACAGGATGAAAACAGAGAGAGATTCTACACCAAGAGGGTTTCTAGCCTGAAAAGAATGTCAGTATTTGGGTAGATCAGTTACCATCGTCTCAGTAATTGCGTTACAGTGCAGCAGTAGCAGTGGTAGTGCTATAGGAAACATGATGCAACATGATGAGAGAGGGCTATAGTGAAGATTCATTGTTGGGGGAAAGGACCAACAACAACACAGATGCAGAGGGAGCTGCCATACCGATGTAACATTAGCAGAGCCATGGGAAACAATACAGGATGTAATAGCGCAAAGGATGTTGGGCAACAAGTCCAAACATCAGCACATGTACTAGTGCCAGATGATCAGGGTGATGTTCAGTGGAGGAGCATTACTAGAGCACATTCCTTACTAAGATGGAGTGTTGATTTGGGATAGCATCGGATGTGCTCTAGCCATGAAAATTGGTGGAGAGGCTAAAGCACATGATATCTCCAAGAACCAAAAATGGGTTGGGAAAATTCCACCTGGTTAGGGAGATATTAAAACAATTAATATTTTTAATGGGTTCCTATGTCTAAACTTAGGAAAAAAAAATATTAATGGGTATTAATGTAAAACTGGGTGAGAAGGTTCTAAATAACATGGATCAAGCCAAATCTAATCTTATCCATTGATTAGAGATGTAATCTCGTCTATTGAAGACTCAACAGAAAAAGTATAAGAGGAGGCTTGAGGGTTAGTTGGAGATACACCAAGTTGGTCACTTAGTTCGATTATCTAGAGTGATGTTTGCTAAGAGAAATCAAACCAGTGATTGGAGTTGTAGTGAGGGGCAGTGATTGCATAGCAGAGAGGAAGATATAGTGTCGGAAGACCAGTGCAGAGGTAGATGAAGAGCCAAAAGGAGCCACACAAAGTGCCAGAGTGACTGCACAGAGAGCCAGAAGGCCTGCGTGAGTGACAAAAAGGCTGCAAAAGTGATGCAGAGGCCCAAAGAGCTTGCATGAGTGACACAGAGCTGCAGAAGTGATGTAGAGGCCCAGAGAGCCTACACAGAGCATTAGAGGGTTGACGTAGAGGGTTTCAGGCTAATGTAGAGGCCATGTGGGTTGACAAAGTGCCTTAGAGAGGCGTTGGAGAGTTTTCATGGAACAAACTTGCCAAATGTATGCTTCTGAAGAGAGGTATTACTGCCAGATTGATTTCTTTGTTCGGTGAGCCAGTTTGGTACCCAGTTGTACTCAAGAAAAGCTGCTTAATAATAAAACCCTCAAAACTACTGCACTGATTTTCCCAAGTTGGGTTTTTCCAGTGACGATTGTCCAAAAATAATGGTGTCCCTTGTGTGTCTGTCTATTTCTTTCAGTTGATTATCTGTAGATGGTTGAGACTGTACTTGTGTTTATTTCAGTAATTATATGGTTAAATAACTTGTTCAGTAATTAAACAAGTAGGTGAAATAAACCAGAAAGTGCAGGAAAATTTCTAATGGGTTAGACTTAGAAATTTCAACAATCTAGGCAGGCCAGGTGAGGTCAAGGTGGTGGGTTGGGAAGCATCTTTGGAAATGGTTAAGTGTTAGACTGATGTGTGAAGTGATAAAGTTTCGAATGTGATCTAACACTTATAATACTTGATGAATCAACAACATAGATCACCCATGACCCATAAATAATACATTTTTCTTAATATTTGAAACACTTTCGGTAGAAATCACATTAGGAAAGTTTGGTCAATGCATTTTGAACCAAACAATGTGGTTCATCATCTATGACCAATTATGACAAGTGAGACACCACATATACACTTTACGCTGACCCTGATGACACTTGTGTGAGAATGCTAAAAAAATTGTGAATGAGTTCGACAAGTGTTTATATGGTTAGGAAAACTTGTAAACACAAAGATGGACCCTTGAAAGCACCATAATAATATTTTACACTTGATGCAACATCCCATATGCAAAAAAACGACATTTTGCATAAGTAACAAACGAGACCAAAACACTTCGAAAAATATACATGAAATGAGCTTACTGTTTGCAACAGTAATGTACAAGACCAAGGAAGGATAAAAAATTAAGCATAGGCCGAAATTTTGGAGGGTGTTGCAACCACTACTGTAGCGCGCCCCCCCCCCCCCCACTATAGGGATTAATGCATGGTGTATGGAAAATTAAGGAACCCTCAAGGGTTTTCCCGGGACCCTTGGCAGACTGTAAGATTATCTGCAACTGTCACAAAGATACATGCATGTCCAAATTCAATAATTAATTATCAAAGCGATACTGATACATTATCTCGAGCCTTTGTGTGGAGTTGCTGGAGAGTGCAATGCAGTTAGGTAGAAGTCCCTTGAGCTGGCTCCAAATCAAGTCTCACACAGAAAAGACAAGCATAATCACAACATAAAACCTTGATAATAAATGCATGAATATACAAAAGACATCTAGTTGCACAAGCTAAGCTACTCATGCTAAAAGACATTGAATAAATGTATAAATGAATTATAGCACCAACATCACAGAGTGGAAAGTACAACTGTAGTTCCATATTAATGTCAAAAGAGTGATTACAACCATCGGTTGCATCAACCTTCCCTCACCCCTCTAGCTCCTCTCTCTCTCTCTCCCTTCTTACCAACTTCTTATGCTTAAGTCTGAGACTCTGCGCGATAATCAAGTAAGCTATCTTTTCAAATGATCTGACCCCTTTCACAATAACCCTAGCTCTTCTTATGTAGCATGTGAGGTTAGGGTTGCCAAGTTTCTTCACGAGTTTCTTTAGGTAAAAACAATGATGTTGCCATTATTTTGAGCTCTTTCCCATTTTCATACTCCATTAGGATTAGTAATACCCCAAATAGGGCAAACTTGGATGTTTCCTTTCTTTTCTGAGTTGATTTAGGAGAGAATATAGGGATATTTCTTAGTTAATCCATTCCTTTGACCCTTAGATCCTCATTAGGTTTTACTAACGTTGTTCTCGAGGTAACAAGTAGAGTTACTTGGATCATTAACGCTCCCTTAGGCTTGCTGAGAAACTTTATAAAGCAGGTTGCTAGTGTATAGATAATGTTAGCTTGGAAACAAGGCTTGTGAACTTGGTCATTGCTTCAGTCATCATGTCTTTGCCCTCTTAACTAATGAAGAGGTCATTTTCCTGTATAACACCCCCATGTTAGAAAATCGGAAAGACACACAAATTTTCTTATGTTGACAATTACTTGTGATATTCTTGTATTCTTATTAACTTTATTTATTTTCTTATTTTATCTTCTTCTCATCAATTAATCATCAAATTAAAAGCATGAAGATCAATGACACTAGATATAGGCACTCAACTAGGACTAAAACCCCTATGTAAGGGAAAAACCAGTCAAAACATTCCACTAGTAGATTCAAATCAAGTTGAGACAATCCAAGACCTTAAACCAGGCCAAAAGACCTTCCTCTCTCCACCAAGTCAGGCTTCCAAATTTATTAATCAAAATTCAGTAGTCACTTCTAGTTAAACAACTTAGACCCAACTACAACTCATAATTTCGGCCCTCCAGCCTCCATGATTTCATCCCTATTGCAAATTTGTGATTTTGGTGCTTCCGCTGCAACTTATAAATTCACACATGTGACAAAAGAGAGAGATTTCATATTCCTTTTGCTTGAAAAGTGTCTCCTTCTTCCTCGCTAGTGTTTTCTCTTTCTTTTCTAGGTATTTCGCTCTTGTTTCTTCCTTCTTCAATTCCAGATCGAACTTGCTTGATTGGTCATCCAAATGAGGTAGTGTAGTTGCTTATTTATAGTTATTTTGGGTGGTAGAATGTCCTTAATGAGGATGACTTGTCTTCTTTGAGGCCAACTTGGTGGAGGAGGCACAAATGACACTTTTTACAAAAATAATTATTTCTTGTTATATAGAGCCCAAGAAGGGTCTATTAAATGATGAAAAGGAATATAACTCATGAAATAAAACCTAGAAGCCTACAATGGAGGCTTTGATCTAAAAATAAAATAATAACACATGAAACCCATGCCAATAAATAATTTTTATTTCATAATAAAATTACTTTTTCTTTATTTTGACAAATACATTACATCATGACTCAAACATAATTATGAAGGTCAACATTAATTACATTCTTCCACTCCCTCTTACTTAGGGAGGGATTTATAATTACATATATAAATAGGTACATGGATGAATTCAAAATGATATGTTCTATGAAGTGTCACAACACACGTAGTGCTACAAATTAGATACTTGACCAAGGTATCTAACTGGTTGGGTCTAAGGCGTGTTCCAAGATTTAGCCACTATATGTACCATCAAGCTTCAACTGTAACACCATGATAAGGATCCATGTATGTATCCAAGGTCGAAGCTCCACAAGACCAACGATACCCTCCCTACTTTGGGATCTAGACATTATCACATGTTGGCCAAATGTCCTCGCAAGCATCTTGCTACTTCAATATACTTCATTTCTCCATATCAACTAAATCTGTAATGTCCATCAATCCAAGCAAGCTTCCAAAATGATCAACCTTATTATGGAGAGATCTACCTGTATCATCACAAACCCAATTAGTAACAAACTTTTAAATGTATACAAGGTAGCAAAAACCTTCAAGGTCTTCAAATATTCTAATGTTGCTTAAGTCATCATCATCAAACACATCTCATTAGAAGTTTCCTTCTTCAATTTTTCCAACAACACCAAACTCAACCTCAACAATTCTTCCGAAATATGTAAATTTGGTTTATAATTTCATCAATCAACCATATGTAGTGCTTTAGCTATTCTTCAATTTCATTATTTCTTCGAGGTCTTTTACTATAGCTATCACGATATGCCTACCCTCTTAACTGGGAGAAATACCATTTCTTTATTCAAGCTTCTTCTTTATAACAAGAACCTCCTTCTTCCAGCCATACAAGCTCTTTTATTTATATCATCATATTATCAAAGAAACTTCAACCTTTCAAAGCTTTATTCCTTCAGGAACATCATTATTTATATGGAAACACAATCATCTATTCATCTTTAATCTCCTCATTCTTACAACTCCTTTCCATCATGCTCATCATTATTATCAAGTTATCTTCAATTATGAGGTAGGTGAACATCTTCAGCATCTTGAAGATCATGTACCTGCAAATATTCAATAACAAGTACAACAAAAAACATAGAGGAGCATGAAGTTAATTTTTTCAAAATAGGTTTATCATGCCATTACAATGGAAGCATCAAAATAATCAAGCTTTAGACATCTAAAACCTAAACCTAGTTAGGTTCAAAATTAACAAGATACATCTATTATATTATATAATTGAGGCTTTTGTGATCCATATCAAATTTTTAAACAGTTTTCGGTGATAATCACATCAGAGTTCATTTGTCATGCGTTTCGAACCAACAAGTGTGGTTCATCATCAGGACAAGATGACGAATCAGATCTAGGTTAAATAGAAAGACACATCATTCAAACGGATAGAAGAAAAACAACTATAATTGACCACAAGGAATGGGTACCATTGACAAGGAAACATCTATATTTGAATGATCTAGGGGTTAGGGAAATTTTAGTTAATAGTTAGTTAAATATATTTATTTATTTAATTTCATATGCATCTAAATATATCTAAATGAATATTTTGAATTAGGAATAATAAACCAAATAATTAATTACCGTCACTTTTCTTTACTAATAATAATAAAAATTAAATAAACTCATAATAATATTAAATTAAACAAACCCTAGACTCCATCATTAATACTTAAAGCCTTAGATATCAACTAAATCAAGTTAGCAATCCAATCATAACATTTTCAATATTATGCCCTATAATTTCATGTCAAATTCTACTAGGGTTTTGTCACAAATCCTATATTTCATTAATAAAACTAAATCATGGATATCAAAAATAAAGTTAGCATTCTAGCATCTCATATTTAGGGTTTCATTATTGTTTTCTTATATCTTACTAAAGGTTTTATTTAAACCCTAGATACAAACTTAAAATTCAAAAACAACAATTTTTTACTAGACTTGGGTTTTAATCATATGGAAACACATACACCCAGGGTTTCATTCCTAGGTCGTTACTTTAATTATTATAGGGGTTTAGTTCATATACCATAATTCATCAAACCCTAATCATTAATAGAGAAGGATTTAATCATATGTTCTTAGTCCTGTATTAACAAACCCTAAGTATACTGGGGTTTTATTATTATAGACAACATACCCTAAGCATAAAAAGGCTAGGGTTTTATAGTGAGCCCTAAAGTGTATGGTTTCACAAAAATGAACCAATAGTGAGAGATAATATGGCGAGGGTAAATTAAATCTAGTGATTAATCACCCTAACAATAATCTTTATGATTCAAAACCCTAGACATAAGAGAGTTAGTAATATAAATAAAATTTCAAATGAAGAATAATCATACCTTCTTATAAGAAGAAGATCTACAAGTAATTAAACATACTTTGAATTGTTATTTAGAAAACCTCGTAGTAAGCTTATTTAATACCTTTCTTTTTGATGTCTCCCTCTGAGTCTAGCTATAATTCTTGTGTAAGTTTGCAACCTTTCTTACCATGGAAAATATAAATAATGAATTATAAGTATGCAATACAAACAAAGCTAGATATATAGAGGAACTCAATCATGAAAGAGAAAAATAAAGAACAAGATACTTATCTTTTGTAAAATGGTGGAGGTTTCCTCTTAATTTTTCATAAATTCAATCCTTTTGAGAGATTCCTATACCTTATCAAAACAACTCAAGAATTTATAACAAGACATATTAGGTCTATAAAATCTAGAAATAAAAAAGAAAACTTTCTAAAATAATAATTTATGATACACGTAGGAGGATATGTAAAAGACTTAATAATATAGTTCTTTGCCTTCAAATTATTTATACTTGTTCTTCTTAGGTGGATCTTCATCTGCAACTGAAGAATGTTCTCTCTCTCTCTTATTACTTTTGATATTTTGAGAACATTTATTCTTGTAGTGTCCCATTTTATGACAATGAAAGCATTCTTTTATGGATAGGTCAATCTTCTTCTTTGGTCCTTTAAACTTCTTGTTTCTTCCCTTTTTCTTGTAGTGAGCATAATATACATTGGATGTGATGTTATCTCCATATTCATTATTATTACTTGCTAATGAGATGTGTGCTTTCTCTTGACTGCATGCTTTCCACATTTCTTCAAAGGATGGAGTTTCTTTCCAACTACTAATACCTCTTGCAAAGGCACTCCATGATTTAGATAGACATAGTAGTGCAACAATCACAAGTTCTTTATCTGATATGACTCCATCAATATCTTGGAGATCATCTCTTATTCTAGAGATTCTTACAAAATAAGAAGACACAATGTCTTTTTTTGTCTTGTCCAATGTTCTTAGTTCATTCTTTATACTAGCAACTTGTCCAATGTTCTTGATAGTGAATAATTTAGTGAGAGCTTCATACATCCCATTTGCAGTCTCTATATTGGACATGTAAGGGATTAAGTTATCCTTAAATCCATATACAGTTATATTCATGGATAAGATATTTGTCTCCTTGCCTTTTTCCTTTCTCGCATCATCTGCGGGTTCCTTAATCTTTCTAAGTAAAAAATCCAATACTTTGTGCTTTGCGAGGATAAGATCTATCCTTTTCTTCCATGCTTTATATCTGGTGACTCCTAGTTTATCTTTTGACTTCATTGATGTGGCCATAGATTTAAGTCTTCCTTTCTTGATATGAATCCTTTTTTTAATAAGCCTTCTTTAAGTATTCTTAGGTGGAGTCTTTATAAAATGATACTTCCCTTCTCCTTGTGATATTGTCTTGAAACCTTTCCTTGATCCTTAATTCTTATATTCCTTCTTTAATATATCTTAGAGATGCATTTTCCTTCTTATCCTTCACCTTTGATGCAGGTGGATCTCTAAAAAGTACCAGTGGCATGGTAGGAAGGCTCAAAACTCAAGTGGCAAAAACTCTATAAACTTAGCATCAGATCGAAGTGCTCGTTATCCTGATTCCAATGGTGCGAACAACACTCAAATATGAGGTCATATGAAGAAGTTAAAGCAGGTAAAAATTAGGTTTGACTTGGATAGGTGGCAGGAGGAAGTGATGTGGCATAAATCTTCAGAGAATGGGGAAGCGCCAAGTGGCAAGTCACCATTGGTCCCGCATTTCGCTTATCGCATAAGGAAGAGGTCACCGGTTTCAAATCGGACCTAGGAAATAAAAGTTACGATGCGATAATCACATATCACAATCGCAAAGGGCAAGTGTTTATGAAGTGACCCCCTACAGAGTCAAGTTGTGATGTGATGTATCGTAATCACAATTTGCGAAAGTGGAACAATCGTATGGAGTACCAACCCCGATTCCCATTGATTGTGATTTGTGATGAGGCTTTGGACCTTATATATTATGAATGGTGTTTAATAAGCCAGCTGGGTCCGTTGTTATCACTGGGAACCTGTTTTAAAGGCTTGGGTTTGTACGTTGATGGAAAATGCTGATTCTGATTTACGATGAGGCTAATTGCACCGATGGATTATTTTGCCATTTGAGGGTTAATGTGAAAACTGTCTGTGGACTGTTTTTCTATGTTTGAAAGGGTTGTTACCACCTTTATTCAACGGCTCAAGAATCTCTACCTGAATCAAACTTGCCATCTAATACTTGTCATCTGTTGGGAACTGCCCAAGAATTGAGGGGTTAGCAACCATGTATATATATATTGGGCTAACAACATAAGAAAGGGGGAGAAGACTGGCTAATAGTTTAGGACATTGTACGCAAAAATATCCCGACCTGGAAGTAGGGGCTAAAACCTCACCTTGAGCACCAGGGATGTTCCGAGAAGGTGCAGAAAGCCCGATTATCTAAATTGGGTGTTCGGATAGGCATTTTTACATGATGTTTTGCTAGGATTTTAGTGGTACTATCTATTTCTGAAGCTGGGTTCTCCATTCTTCGTCCATATTCCATATTGGAGGTATAAGGATTGTAAATGAATGTTTCTTGTACTTTTATCACTTTTATGCCACTTAATGAAAGAAGGCCTCCCCACTAATTGGATGAACTCCGTAATCAAATCTTTGTGTCATGGTTTCTTGCTTATCATGTTATTTCATCATTGTTTTATGTGCTTTTAAGTTCCATGGTTAATAAGCTCCATTTCATTTAATTATGATGCATCTATAAGTAAAAGATCTTGGATTAAGTTTGGTATCAGAGCAGGTCTTTGTTGATGTGAATTACATGAGTATATGCTAACCCAGAACAAGCTACGAAAAGGAGAAGGAATGCTTAAGTACTTTGATCCTGAAGTAGGATGTGCACAACGAAGAAGAAACATGGAAAATGAGGAAGCTCATTGGGAAGAGGAACAAGATTTCCGCAAGGTATTCTACAATATGGGAGAGAAAGTGGACAAGCTATTTTCAGAGTATGAGAAGGAACTTGGGCATGAGAAGTAAGATGCCGATGACAATAGATCAACAAATCATGAAGGTGGTGGAGAAGAGCCTCCTCCCTCTCCTTCTTCGAGTGATAGTTCTCACCAATCTAATCACAATTCCAAACATACATCTAAGAAACCATTCTTCAAGCTAGATGTAAAGTTTGACCTTCCCATATATAATGGAGAGTGTAGTGTAGAAAAACTTAATAATTGGATAAGATAGATAAAGGTCTAATGTCGGATTCAACACATCGAAGAAGATGAGGCAACAGTCCAGTTAACATCTCTTCAGATGAGTGGCATTGCTCTCGTTTGGTCGGAGCGAAAGTTGCAGAAGGGCAGCAAAAATTAGGGTAACCTTCTTTCCTCTTGGTCTAGTGTTATTTCTACATTGAAAGACCAATTTTACCCTTTGGATTATAAACAAAAGGCACTAATGGAATAGAAATATCTAATGCAAGATAAAGTCAAAAATATGCAAAGCTTCACTGAATAATTTCAAAAACAAGCATTGAATTTGGGCATCTCATTAGATTTGCCCGAGAATGTAACTAAGTATGTTGGTGCGCTACATAGTTACATAAGACACTCACTGTTATTGTTCAATCCTACTACGATTGATGTGGCCAATGTAAAGGCGATTCATATTGAAAGCCGAGGTAAGAATGACAAAGATGGTCAAGCTAAGAAAACACCATTCAACCCTCAACATGGAAAATTCTAGAAGAAAGGCAAGGGGAAGGCTAAGAAGACCGTTGCAACCAAGAAAGAGGATGGAGAAATACCATCTTGCACACATTGCAAGAGAGAAGGTCATGATGAGGACCATTGTTGGAAGCTACATCTGGAGCTAAGACCAAAGAGATTCAATAAAAAGGGCAAGAAAAAGACAGTGGAAACAACACAACAAGATCTTGGATTAGACTTCGGTGATGAGACATTGATCACAACCGTGGACATAAAAGGTACTCCTTCTATTAGAACTAATTCTGATTCAATGGAAATTACTAGTTATTTGAATGAGCTTGTAAGTAATGAGCGGAAGAGAATTGAATTATTCCACATTAGAGTTATTATAAAACATACAAAGGTTGAAACTCTATTCGATTTAGGTTCCCAAGAAAATTTAATCTCAGAGTCCTTCGTGAAAAAGTTAGGCCTCGAAACTAAGCCTCATCTGAGTCCATACCCGCTTGGTTGGGTAAGAGATAAAGCAAAATTACAAGTAACCAAGAATTGTAGGGCTAGATTTGTTATTGATTCCAAATTAGTTGATGAGGTAGAGTTAGATGTTTTGCCTTTGGATATCTATGGAATTATCTTGGGAAGTCTGTATCTATATGAAAAAAATACAATTCTCTTTTGGCACAAAAATAAATACCACCTCACGAAGGACGGGGTAGAATATATAGTCGGAGCTCATCATACGAAAGTGAGTGCTAGCCTTGTTAGTGCAGGACAGATTAAATTACTAGTTAATTCCAACAAAGGGTGAATGCTCATGGTAGTGAGATCGAAAGAGGCCGAGGCGGCTGACGCTTTCAAAGGTTGTGATCCTAATCATAAGAAAGAATTGTTTGAAATTATTTCTGACTATGATGGATTGTTTTAGGAACCGAGAGGATTGCCCCCAAAATGAGAAATCCAACATGATATCCACTTACAATAGGATGCTCTTTTACTGAATATTGACATGTACAGGATGGATTCTATCGAGATGGAGGAGATCAAGAAATAGGTGTAGGAGTTGCTAAATCAAGGGGTCATCAGACCAAGTTTTTCTCTATGCGGCTCGCCAATCATGTTGGTGCCAAAGAAAGACAACACATGGATAATGTGCATAGACTACAGGGCGCTAAAAAAAAATACCGTGAAGAATTGATACCCTCTCCCTCGCATTGATGAATTATTAGATCAGTTGAAAAATTATGTCTATTTTACAAAACTAGATTTGCGTAGTGGATATCACTAGGTTAGAGTTGCAGAACAAGACATTTGGAAGACTACATTCAAAACCAAACAAGGGTTGTTCAAATGGATGGTGATTCCATTCAGACTGTGTAATGCTCCGACCACATTTATGAGGGTAATGAATGATCTGTTTAGGCATTTTCTTGATAATTTTGTGCTTGTATATCTGGATGATATTCTTGTTTATAGTAGGACATGGGATGAACATGTATGTCATGTGAAGAAAGTGCTTGATGTTCTAAAAAATTAAAAATTGTATGTAAAGCTGTCAAAGTGTGAGTTTGGGAACACCTCTTTGGTTTATTTAGGTCACATAGTCAGTAATGGGTAATTGAAAATAGATCCCTCTAAAGTAGATGTGATTATGAAGTGGCCTGAGCCCACAAATGTTACACACTGAAGATTTTTGGGCATGGTACATTATAATTGGAGAAGGTTCATTGCAAACTTCTTTGTTATTGCAACTCCCTTACACACATTGACAAGTGTGAAGCAGGCCTTTCAATGGGGAGGAAAGCAGCATAAATCCTTCGACAAACTGAAAGAGAAGATCAACACAACACCAATGCTAGCCTTACCAGACCTTCAACAACCTTTTGAGATTGAAATAGATGCTAGCAGATATGCCATGGGAACTGTATTGATTCAGCAAAGGAAGCTTGTATGTTACCATTCAGAGACTTTCTCCCAGACTGTTGTGAATTATCCCATGTACAACATGGAGTTGGACACCTTGGTTCAGAGTTTAAAGAAGTGGAAACACTACCTAATCGACAAGGAGACCATCATCCATACGGATCATCAACCCTTGTAGTGCCTTTAATCATTGACCAAGCTTCAGTGAGCATTTTAGATGGATGGGATTCCTCCAACAGTTTCATCCGGTAATAAAATAAAAGAAGGGTGCCAGTAACAAAGTAGCATATATGCTTTCTTTCCCTCCTATTTTTGCATTGGTAGTTTTGCAAAATGCTTCATTATTGTTAGAAAGTTATTCTGAACAATATGCTATCGATGATCATTTTAAAGAGATCTATGCAAGGCTGACTCATGGATCATAGGTGGACAATTATTATTTATATGGAAGATTATTCTACCACCTTGGCAAACTGTGCATCCCCATTGATGAAAAGGTACATGTAATCCAAGAGGCTCATACCTCTCTTGTGTTTGGTCATTTTGGGGTTGAAAAAACTTTATGTCATTTACAGAGGTTTTGTTTTTGGCCTCATATGAAAAACATTGTGACTCACTTTGTAAAGGGTTGTGTGTTGTGTTTTGGTTCAAAGCCCTCTAATAGAAAACTTGGGCTCTACACACCACTCCCTATTCTAAGTCGGCCATGGGAAAGTGTGTCCATGGATTTTGTAGGTGGTTTACCTATGTCTAGGAAATGTCATGACTATTATTGTGTCATCGTGGATTGTTTTAGTAAAATTTGTATTTTAATGCCTTGTAAAAAGAAGGTCACTGCTGAGCAAAGTGCTTATCGTTTCTTTCAACATGTTTGGGTCCATTTTGGGTTGCCCACATCTATTGTGTTAGATCAAGACTCTCACTTTATTGGAGAGTTCTGGACCAGCTTGTGGAAAATGATAGACACTAAGATAAAGAGAAGTACGAAATTTCATCCACAAACTAATGGGTAGACGGAGGTTGTCAACCGCACCGTGGTACACTTGTTATGAGGCTATTGTGGAAAACATCCCAAGTTGTGGGATGAAAAAATTCCTTATGTGCAACATGCATACACTCAAGCAACACATTCATCTACACAAAGCTCACCGTTCAAGAAATGTTTTGGTTACCTACCAATGGATCCCTTAGACATGGTCTTTCGGAAAGATGAGGATGGCAATGGATGAGATGATAGGGAAAAAGCATAGAAGTTTATTCAGTAGATACAGGTGATTTATCAGGAAATATAGGATAGTTGGAGAAGAGTCAGACTCAGTATAAATCTCGAAATGATAAGCACCAAGTTGATTCAATTTCAAGCTAGGGACAAGGTATGGCTCCACATCAGCAAGGATAGAGTTATGAAACCAGCTCACAATAATAATGTAAGGGCACAATAATAACAATATGGGGACTACATGGGTACAACAATATAATAAGGGGGTTGTACTAATAACAATAAGGGGTTACACTAGTAGTATAGGGGCCTAACATATAAAATGAAGGGAGAAGGGAAGAAATTGAGACCCATTTGATATGGTCCCTTCACCATATTGGCAAAGATTTGAGACAATGCTTTTTGTCTTGACTTGACTGCTTATATGCAAATGTACTCAATAGTGAATGTTGAAAATATGAAGCTTTATGAATCTCCATTGATTATGGATACCGAAGAGGTTGCACAGATTCCTACAGTGGACGATTTTGCACCAGAGTATCTAGACAAGTTTCCCGAAGATATCATTCAAGACAAGAAAACTAGAACCTCATGATGGGGAGATGTGGAGTACATTCGTGTTGGCTTCAAAGGAATGCATCCGAGTAAAGCTCGATGGATGGAGAAAGAGAAAGCGAGGGAGAAATTTCCTCACTTTCCAATTGACTGAAAAGGCTTTTGGTAGTCCAAAAGCTCTTAGTGGGGAGGATTGATCTAGGTGGATCTCTAAAAAGTACCAGTGGCATGGTAAGAAGGCTCAAAACTCAAAGTGGTAGAAACTATATAAACTTAGCATCGAATGGAAGTGCTCGTCATCTTGATTCCAATGGTGCAAATGACACTCAAATATGAGCTCATATGAAGAAGTTAGAGCAAGTCAAAGTTAGGTTTGACTTGGATAGGTGGCATGAGGAAGTGACGTGGTAGAACTCTTCAATGAATGGGGAAGCGCCAAGTGGCAAGTCGCCATTGGTCCCACATTTTTCTTATCATAGAAGGCACAGGTCAGCGGTTTAAAATCGGCCCTAGGCAAGAAAAGTTGCGATGCAATAATCATATATCACAATCGCAAAGGGAAAGTGTTTACGAAGCGACCCTTGGAAGAGTTAGGTTGCAATGAAATGTATCGCAATCATAGTTTGAAAAAGGGGAATAGTCATATGGAGTAATAACCTCGGTTCCCGCTGATCACGATTTGAGATGATTCTTTGGACCTGATATATTATGAACTGTGTTTAATAAGTTCGTCGGGTTTGCTGTTATCACAGGGCACCTATTGTAAAGGCTTGGGTCAATATTGTTACACCAGAAAATCTCTCTTGCGGACAAGAGCGATCTCCCTAGATCCTAAATGGAAACTAGAAACAATCATGACAAATGAATTGACTCTTTCCCTAAGCTAAACTTGTTTGAATTATAAGAAACCTAGCTAATGGATATATCTCTTACCGGTTTCACAAAATTCCCGATGAAGATCCCTGGTTGTGACTTGATGCAACTCTTCAATGCTTGATAGGACCTGCAAACATAAACCATAAAAAGGATCAAAAGCACATGTGATATAATAATTCAAACAACTTAGCCTAATGATCAAGGAAAATAAGGATTGAACTTGCCTTAATGAACATAATAAACAATTGAAAACTATTCATCATCCACAAAAGACAAAATCAATGGGAGAAAGTGCTCATTTGTATTAATTAGAAGATAAGAGGAGCCTTACAACCTTTGCCTTAATTCTGTGAGGTCCCTCCCAAATGCCTTCAATCTACGTCTTAGATAACAAGTTTTCCAATCTCAAATTAGCAACATAAGTTTGTATTCTCAGAATTTTTGACCTCCTTCATCCCTCAACCTTCTAGTCCTTTTATAGATCAAGGGGGGGGGGGGGGGGGGGGGGTATTTAGATCCCTAAGAAGAGGATGAACCTCCTTTAATGAAGGATTAGGTTACCACGAGGAAAGGGATGGAGATGCATCTTATGAGGGTTACAGTTCGAATAATCATCACCTGGAAGCATTCAGTTGGGAAATATTCGACTAACTATGTTTTTAGAATGTACTTTTAATTTTTACTTTCTAGAATTCACCTACTCGGGTTTATAGTTACAGACAATGTGTAGCTCTACGTTGTTCTCAGAGTCAATTTCAGCACATGCGTGGGAAACACTAGAGAAATTAGTGCATGTGAAACTTAACAAGGTGTGAGAGCTATTTGACCCAAATTTCTCATGTACTTTAACATATTTTGAGTTGTTTGACTTCTAAGGGAGCTGGTTTCAACATGTTCATGAATGGTAAAAATATCCATAAACTGATAAAGTATCATGGCAACAAATTGACGTATAATAGATTTCCCCCTAAAGTGTGAAGTCTGAAAAATAAGTTTAAAATATTGAAGCACTTTATCATTCCAAGGATCAGATCAGAGGTAATGGTTGGAAACCTACAAGGAACATTCAAGGGAAAATAATGCAAAATATATATCAAAAATCATTTTTGAGGTAGGCATTCCCATACTCGGAGTAAAGTGAAATCAATGAACAAGCATGGAAAAACTAAGATCATATAGATGGTAGATATAGCATGGACACAACCATATGTCTACCTAATCATGAATATAAAATTTCCTCGCAACCTAGATTGATGAAACTAGATCTAGGGTCTTGATCTCCGTCTCTTGATCCACAATACGATTCTAACGATGCGAGTGAATGTCTTGAAGTCGAACATTGTATAAACCACTTGGTTACCAGTCAATGATGTGAACCATTAACAAGTGCGAGAGAAACCACCAATAATGACAATGGTTCGTAAGGTACTCCCAGTACAATCTATGAAGTGTGAATATGTGATCTTGAAGTCGAACACTCATAGAATTGTTTGATCAAAGGCCAATGATGAGAACCTATCTTCGAAAGTGAAAAACCTATCACTAAGGCGTGCAAGCTTCTAGGGACTGAAGGTTTCTAAATCAACTTCCTAGATAACGAGTTGAAGTTGACAGGAAGCGATTCGTCGTAGGAAAGCCTACGACAGGAAACATGAGATCAAGTTTTGAAAATAATTGCAAGGACTGACTCAAGGATGGCCGACACAAATGAAGGTAAATATTTTGCAAAAGGATTTGAACCAAGTTTGAACTTCTCTTGAACACATAATGACTCTAAAATGATTTGGAAACATTTGAATTAACAATAATGCTAAAAACCATGAAGACCTTCAATGAGGTTTGATTAACTATAAGGTAAATGGATTTCCTAACCCAAACATGAATGTGATAAAGCATCGTGTTCAAGAGTGACATGCTACCTTTTAACTAATGATGTAAAATGGACACCTTCCCCAATTTGCCTCCACCATTACTGGCAAGTACCTCTTTATTTTTTACAATATTGAGGAGGATAACATATTCTTGGATTGTAAGCTCATCCTTCAGATGAGTCCATCAAAGTATTTTTAACGAACCCTAAGAAGGAATGGTTTAGTCTTGTCATGCTTAACGAGTCCTATACTATTTATTTTTTTACGAGTCCAGTAAAGGTGTAACTCGATGTCATTTTATTTTAAGAGTTTGAAAAAGATACAAAAAGAAAAACTCATTCAGCTCTTTAACCATAAAATTTTAATGAGCCTGGAGAAAGTAAATCTCGATGTTTTTCATTTTTAGAGAGTCAGAAGAAAAAAATAAGTAGACTCCATCAGGTTCTTTTTTGTTAGTTTAGTCTCTCAGGTCCGAAAAAGGGTAAAAGAATACACGAGAGAACTCTATTGACCATGTTTGATCAACACATACCTTTTTCGTAAATGGTCCTGGATCAGTTCGTAAAAGGGGTAAAATTATACTGAGCGGACCGTTGTTCATTTACTTTTATGAGTTAGAACAAGCAAGTACTTCGCACTCTTTTCATTTTGGAAAAGCCTGAAAAGGGCTTAAAAGAAGGCTCCATGATTTTTCGCTTTTTGTAATTTTTTTTTAAAAGCATAAAAAGTGATAAAAGTCTTCTAAAATGTTATAAATGATTCATCTTGACTCCGTAAACGATCATGCACATTTAAACTCAATAACCTGTCATAACTGCTCCAAAAGGTGTTTTCCCTCTTAAAAATATTAAAAATATTAAAAATGATATATATTTTTAAGCTAAAAAACTTATAAAAGTGGGAAAAAGTAATTTATTTTTACCATTTGTATTTTCACCAGTTCAGAGCAGAGAGAGGGGTTTTTACCGTGAAACTTCCAGGATTGATTCCGAGCCAACTGATGGACGAAATAATGCACCGTTTCCTCCAGGTAGAAGATCTCTCATAACTTAGCTTTCTATCCATTTATTTCTTCATTTTAAGTAATCATTTGGTTTTTTGGGCCAAATATTTGTCAAAAAATACGCCCTTGACCCTGCGTGGGTTTGGCTCAATCGAACCCGCGTAGGTCGATAAAATTTTCCATACGGAAATTCTCGGCCTATGCAGAATTCTACTGGAAATTTTGTGTAGGAGCGCCCTGTCCATAAAAGGGCGGCCACGTAGGTGCCATGGGATATTTTTAAAACAAATTTTGAAGCCCAAAAAACATGAAATGCATTAAAAAAAAGCTTCTAACTGCTTTAAAATGGTAATTTCAGGTCATTTGTTTGTTAAAAAATTGGATGGAGGGAAAGAGAGCATGAATCCAATAATGTGGTTGCTCTAGCAAATCGAACACTTTACAGGCTCTCAAGACTTGTGGCCTTCTGAAATACTAATCCTTGGGATGAAAGCCCAAGTAGATCTGATGACATGATTGGTGAGGACTTGGAATCTCCAGGAATAGTGTTTTGTGATTGCTGATCATCGTCTCACCACTGATGCCGATGAAATCTATTTCCTAACTGGGTTATCTCATCAGGTAGCCGATATTTCACTATTTTGATCAAGAATAGGGGGAGATACTATTGATGGATACCTACGATGCTTTTTTATTGGTGTACTACCCAAAGATGGATGGATTGACATTCAGTCCATTGAATTTTTACCCTTGAGGACCTTTGCTTTCATTGTTTGCAAACTGTGTGGTAGTGCTTCCCTTCATCTAGCCACATGGGCACAAATGCAAATAGCAGTGGAATTCTGGGAGTCCATGATATACGACTGGTATGAGGTAGTAGTGGTAAATATGAAGGGCCAACTGACTAGGTGCAACAATGGTAAATTGAAAAATTTCGGTTATGGTCCCATTCTAGTTGCTTTTTCCCTAGAAAAGGTTGTTATTCTTCAACGCCAATAGATTCAGGCAAACGAGGGGGGTTTGAGGGATCCACGCTTGATGAGGTGGGTTGCACTGATGGCACACCATGGTGGTGATGGTCCTGTAGTGAGCTATACGACAAAGGTTTTTGACTAGAAGAGCCATCAAATTGTTCTAATTGAGGACTTTCCATATGCTGGGATAGATTACAGAGGTGATCTTGATATCCCACTTCCAGACAAAGCTCAATGGGGTGTTTAGGTAAGAATTTTTCATTTTGGCATATTTTCAAAATTTTCAAATTTTAAGTGTTTTTTTCTTCAGATGCTAATTATTCGTAATGCATGTGCAGATGTGGGTCCAACCTAACCAAACGAGACGAGACAGTATAATAGACGATAGGAGAAGCCTATGGTAGCAGTGGGAGCGAACCCAAAGGCAAATGAAATCCTGACAGATTTGGAGCACAACCTTGAGAGGTTGGCTGCCAACATCCCAGAGACTGGAGTTGATGACATTCCACATGCCTATCAGAGGCCCATAGTTGGTGTTCCAGGGCCTCTCAGATGTTTGTTGTGTTGAGTTTCTCATGCTACTGTGTGTTATCATGAGCATCACCATGCCTAGTTGTTCTAGTTTCTAGGACCATTTTGACTTTTTGGTGTTAGTATTATTCAAAAAATAAAAGTCCACAAAGCCTTTATATCCTCAGATGACATATTTTGTAGACACACCCAAACTCTATTTTAATGAAAAATATGCTACTTTTATCTATGTTTATCTCGCTCAAATATGAATGAATATCGTTTTTAATTTATAAATGTGCAAATGTCTATTTAACACATGATTCACCAATGCATCTGTCAATGTGTTTAAATATCTTGGAATGTGTTGATATTCGATATAATCAAATTTCCTTTCCAAAAGATCGACTCGTAAAAACATCCTTAACATGGTTGGACTCCTTACTAAATAGACACCATTTAAATGTAATACTACGATATGTGAATCTAACTTAACGATCAAACACCGAATACCAAATTTAATGACATCAACCAATAGCTCAATGACTGTGCTATATTCTGCTATATTGTTTGTTGTTTGACCGAGACATATTTCGTGAATAGAGACTAGCTCGTCACTGGGTGAATAGATAACCCAGCTTGTGGAAGATAAATTCCGAGTACTAGGACTAGTGCCATCAAAAAAGCCAATGTAAGACGAAGAAAACATTGACATATGAAAATCAAGTGTAAAAATGAGATAAGCAGGAGAAGTAGTAAAAAACACTAATTTATCACACATACCTAAAAATGGTAAATAATGTACAAATCTTCACCAAAATTTTTATGCAAAATATTTCTTTAGATAAAGACCATTTCTGGGCTTTCCCAAAGGAACACCATCGTAATCAACCAACTCATAGGAACCTTTAGCTAATACGCTTTTTATGATGTAAGGACCATGCCACATGGGCTCGAATTTCCCTACACCTTGCTTGTCATGAGCTTGATCATATACCAAGACTAGGTCACCTTATGAATATGTACGAGGATTAATGTTTTGATCATATTGGGCTTTGACACATTTCTAGTGAGTTTCGCTAGCCAATACGACATTACTGCGATTTTCATCTAGATGGGTTAAATGTACAAAGCATTCTTCGTCTGCAGAGGTAGCAATAATAATTCGATAGATAATTTAAGAGATGGAATTTCACATTCAATAGGTAATACGACTTCCAAACCATAAATGGGTTGAAAAGGGGTAAAACCCATCGATGATTTTACAGTAGTGCGGTAAGCCCACAGTGACGAAAATAGTATAAAGTGCTAGATTCCTTTTTACATACCAACTATCCGTTTAATCATATTGACAGCTTCGACTTGACCATTAGCTTGTGGATAATACGGAGTAGAGCTATCATGGTGGAGGCCGAGTTGCGCGAAAATTTCGACCATCATAAAGTTACAAAAATGACTACCATGGTCTATACTAATAGCTTGTGGGATGCCGAACCGAGCAATCACATGAATGAAACTGAAAATTACGGAAGTTTCATTTTCTTCTCTATATGTAGGCATTCAACCCATTTTGTAAAGTAATCGACTGCAAAGATGATATATCCAGGCCCCCTGGCCAAGTGAGGGTTGCAAGTGATGAAGTTGATGCCCCATTTGACAAAAGGACAGACAACTATGGTTGGGTGAAGAGGAGCGGGAGGTGCTCACATTTTGTGATCATAAATTTGACAATTACGACATTTTCAGACTGTAGTGATGCAGTATTTAAACATTGGTGGCCAAAAATAACTATCACATAATATGTTTTCGGCAGTAGCATACCCAGACATGTGACCACCACATGCTCCAGAGTGCCAGTCATTTAATTTTTTTCGGCTTCTTGAAATGTTAAACAACGTTAGAATACAGAATCAAAACCACAATGATAACGAGTGTCGCCAATAATGTTGTATTGTCGGGATTGGTATTGAATTCGTTGAAGATCAATTTTGGATAACTCAGGCCTAAAAGTTTGTGTTTGGAGATATATAATGATGTCTCCATACCATTGATCTAACACACTAATAATAAAGAGAGATTCACCAACAAAATAAACTTTTGCTATAGTTTCTATATCAGTATGTGGGAAGTCACACAATAGTTCGACTAAAACCAAGGGTTTATTTGATTTAGATTTTTCAAATTCGAGATCAAACTCTTGTAGGACGACTATCCACTTCAAGTATATTCCCCATAGCAGTTGCTTCATGAGAATGTACATCATAGGGTTGCAATTTGAAATGACAGTCATTTTTCGAAGAAGTATATAGTGGCGAAATCGTTGAACAACTTGTACAACTACCATTGCTAGCTTCTCTACATGTGTGTATTTAATCTCAGTTTTAGTGAGATTCCTACTCAAATAGTAAATCACATTTTCACAGCTAGAATCATCCTCTTGGACTAACACCATGCCAATGGTGACATCAGATGCAACTAAGTACAAAAAGCTGTCTCAATGATAATCGAGTGGAAGTAGTAAAGGCGCATTGGTCAGCATGCTTTAATTCATCAAAGGCTTTATCAGCAAGATCATCCCAAAAAAATGGAATACCCTTTTTCAACAATCCAGTAAAACCCTGTGTTAGTTCAAAATAATTGTGGATGAATCTATGCAAAAAGTTTTCATTCCCTTGAAAACTTTGGAGTTGAGTAAGGCTAGAAGGACACGAATGCCTTCTTTTGAAACGATGAAACCTAGAAGGCGACCAGATTGCACACAAAAAACACATTTGTGCGGATTCAAGCGAATATTGTAATGCCTACATCTAATGAAAATCACTTTTAAGTGCAATGGGTGATCCTGCCATTTCATGGAATGAGACAGGAGGTCATCTAAATAAGGATGAACAATATGCTTGGTATTGTGGAATGCATAAGACATTGCTCGTTAAAAAGTTGCACCAACATTGTTTTAGGCCAAATGGGAGTTTGTGATAAGAAAAATTTCCCCACGGGCATATAAATGCGGTTTTATATCGATTGGAAGGGAATATGTTTATCTTATTGGAGCCAAAAAATCCATCCATAAAGGAAAAAATTTCATTTCCGGCATAGTCGTCGACAATTTGGTCGATATATGGAGTTGGATAATTGTACTTGGGACAAGAGTTATTGATATCTTAGTAATAAACACACACTCGAATAGTTCCTTGCTTTTTATTAACGAGCACAATATTTGACACCCAATTGGTTAAAGGAACATGGCAAATGAATCCTTCTTTTAGCAATTTCTCAACCTCGGTTTTGATAGCAACATATTTTCACGGATGTATAGGACGTAATCATTGTCTAATTGGATTAACATTTGGATAAATTTTTATTTCATGTACAACAATGCTAGGGTTGATTCCTCACATCTCTTCATAGGACCAGGCAAAAATGTCACAAAATTCTTGAAATAGGGATTTGTAAGTTGAAATATCTTCTAACAAACAAGAGGATCATATATGAATATTTCCAATTATTTTGGGTTTCATTGAGATATCAATATGTACGGTTGCTGATATGTTCCCTAAATTCTGTTTAGAACTAGAAGAAAGGGTAGATATTGGATTTTGACAATCGCTAAGGGTCTCAGATGAAAATAATGATGAATTTGTTTTCTCAATTTTATCAAAGGATGGTAATAAAGTTGAACAATGATGAGTATCATTCCATGGCATTTCATCCAAGGTCATAACTTCCATAATCCCTTCATCAATTAAAAAATATTTGTTGAAAGGATCAGAAATAGATATTGGTTCCAAGTGTGAAAAATGAGAATATTCATCAATGATCCTATTAATTTGATCATCCTTAGAGGTTGATGGGTTTGAAAAAAACTGAATGGCCTCAGAGGCTAACTCGAAAGGACTACAAGTCATTTCATCACCATATAAGATCATTTCTGATTTTGACGATACTTTCCATGGATCTCCCATTTCGAAAGTACTTGATGTAATCATGTTGATCTGTGCTTCATTATGAATAATAACAGGTGGAGGGAACGCAAAAGTTCTGATCAAAGATAAGCCTTTGAGTAGGCCAACACCAGCTTATTCATATTGAGTGGTGGATTTTTCAACAAATGGGATACTGTTGGTAGATTTAGTGTTAGAGGTATAGTAGGACACTTGATCTACTTTCACAATTCTTCCTTTGTGAAGAAACATAATCATCCTAAAATATGACGAGACTATTGCTGCCATGGCATAAGTCCAGCTCCAACCAAGAAAAAGGTTATAGTCAAGTTGAGCATCAAAAACCTCAACATCCATTGGAACTATTTTGCCTTCTAACTCGATTGACAAATAATTTAAAAGTCCATACGCAAGAAAACTTCTTCCATCGAAGGCTTTCAAAGTCGTGGGAGATTGATTAATTGTTGGAGAACCTAAGGCTTTCCAATAGGAAATGGACATAATACATGTCGACGCTCCTTCATCAATCACTATTCAAAAAAATCGTCAAGTTTTAACATGGACTGGTATTTGAAAAGTCAGTTGGTGTGGAAGAAGTGAGACATGATTCTCTAGATCGAAAACAATCAAATGGGAGTTTTGAGGATCTATAACTTCTAAGGCTGATAATAATAATTTCCTTTACATAGGACAAGTTTGCAGAAATTCAAGGACAGACATGGCCGAAGGTGACATACCAGATCTTCGACGATGTTATAATTTTGGGAAACCCTCGCATGAGGATTAAATGCTGACTTACGAAGCATACCCTTAGGAGGCCGATGAATTATCATATCAAGATTTGGTTTTAAAATATGTAATGGTTCAAAAGGAGGAGGAGTAGACGCGGAAGTTTGATTAGGTGAACTGGAGTCATTTCCATTCTCAACATGACTCTTTGACGTGTAATCTTTGGATCTCGTTTCTACCATAACTCTGGAAGACATCATCATGATAACTACAGATGGGGATGAGGAGGATTGGTCGTGAGGGACCATTTTACTATCTTAAGGAAAAGGATCCTTCAAAATAGCAAGTGTGGTTGAACTTTTGATGAATTTGGAAACTTCGGCCCGATGAGGGCACTCCTTAGTGTAATGATATTCCTCACAAATCAAGAAAGGATATTGAGGTTTCCTCTTTTTGTCAGATGGTTCATTCTTGGTTGATTTCTCCTTAGAGCAGTTGTCTTGTTTAGTTTTTCCTTTTCCCTTTTTCTTATTTCCGGATGACTTACCCTTGCGAGTAAATGAATCTCTGGAATTTATTTCAGAAGTAATTTGGGGAGAAGGATCTTTGTTAGGTGAATTAGATAGAGACAAAACCTGAACATTCTTAGAATTTTTATTTTTGTTCTTAGATTTTTGGCCCACAGAAACAATCATGCCATTTGCGACATGTGATGCTGGAAGAGGTGGATTACTTGGAGTATATCAGGGTAAATCTAGGATCTTTTCATACAAAGTACCAGACTGAGTATAAACAAGATCGAGATATTGAGCGCGGGAAATTACCTTCTCTTCAGTTACAACATCCCCTTTGGCCACATCTTCAGTTGTTACTAGTAAAAGTGACTTTATGAACCATTCAGCCAAAATTTGATCTAGAATGTAAACTTTAACTAGGCGACGTCTTCGTCTCCATTTGTGAATGCGCTCTGAGATATGGGTTGACCTTGATTGCTTTAAAGAATTCAAAAGTCTAGTTCCATTGTCATATCGAATGAGTAACTAAGAATGGGTCAAAAAGGTTGTTGCAAGAGCATTAAACATGTTGAAGGAAGCGTGCGACAATCCTAAATATTGTTTGGCTGCTGAACATATTAGGTTTTGTTGAAAAAGTCGTAATCTAATGGAATCATCATTTAATGAGTTGGATGCACACCAAAGTTGGTAGGTCATGACATGGTTGGATGGATCTTCACCTGACTTACCTTCAAACTTAGGTATATCACTTGGCAACTTAGTACCAATAATCGAACAATAGGGTAAATAAAGAAGTGGATCATTAGTTAACTGAGAGAGGTCAGGAAAATCCAAATTTGCAATGAAAGGAAACTGGTGATTAGGGTCTTGCAATGGATATTGATAACCTTGAGGGGCAAGTCCCATACCGGGAGGAGGATATCTAGGATATATTGGGATAACCTGAGAAGTTGGAATCCACATACTTCCTGGGTATCCAAGATGAGCCATACCACATTGTAGTTGAATGGGTTGTTGAAACCTATGACTTGGGTATGGTTGATTTTGGAAGGGGAGATTCTGACCCATTTGAAATTAAGCAAACTATCCTTGAAAGGGTTGACTTTGCAAGGGTTGACCTTGGAGAAATTGAGTTTGAAAAGGTGTACCTTGAACAAATTGACTCTACAGTAAACCTTGGAAAGGTAGCCCTTGAAAAGGTACTTGCATATATGGAACACTAGGATGAACAAAAAGTATTTGAGGTGCTGACAAAATCATAGGAATGGATTGAACACCAAATGCCTGAGGTAAAGGCTAAACAAGGGGTTGCATATTAACCTGTGATGTAAGTGGGACAATTATTTGTGATACTCCTAGAATGGGAGTTTTAGGCAAACTTGAACATGGGTTTTGAACAGTCGTTGACATCGCAGGCTAGCCCACGGTTTGATGGGTACTTGGGATAGAATGCTGAAGCGATTGCTGGGCAAGTGTCAATGAGTTAGCCTGGATGGTTGGTTGGACTTTAGAAGACATACCTTGAAAAGGTAGTTGTTACATAGGTTGTCAAAGAGGTTGGCCAAGTTGATACAAAGGCACCTGAGAAGCAACAAGAGTTGAATATTGAGAAGGGTTCCAAATTGTATTCAATCCAGGGTAAGGCATTCCAACAACAGGTTGAGGCATAACAAGCTTACCAAAATTGGTTTCAGGCATTTGAACATAATTAAAGTAGTTTCGCCTGGAGGATTTCCCCCCAGTTGTAGGGTAAGGTCCACCAAAAGGTTGTCCTCTAGGTGGAAGGATACGATGGTTCCCCCCTAGGTGGATAATAACCACCTATTGGGTTAGCTCGTGGATTACCGACATTACCAGAAATCATATTAATGACTTGTTCAAATGCTAAACCTTCATTGGTAGGGTTAATTACACCATTTTACATGTTTGAGGATGAGTTCGAGGAAGAAGCTCATGAATAAGCTCCTACAAGAGAGTGACATCTAGGTGGTAAAAAACCACCATACAATGTGGACTCAAGGGAAAATTTGAAGGATGGAAAATTTTCTTGAAATTTAAAAACATTGGCGAATCTCACTAGCCCCTAATATGCAAGCTTTAAAATGTTTATTAATGTATTTGTAAAATAATTCAAATTTATAATGATTTTATATCTACTCTTTATATAACGTTGGCGATTTATAAGGTAAAATATTTTATATTGTAAAATTTGGGCAAATCATTTTTATCAAAAATGGTAATTGGTGAATCTTTTTTTCTTCGATAAATCATGGAAAATTAGCCCACCTGCAAATATTAGCCCCTAAAATTTTCCACGGTGGAATCAAGAGAAGTGGAATACATGGATTTATCTAACACGAAACTTTTAGGAATCATTGTGGACTAGTCAAAACTAGGTACCGTAGAATAAGGAGTCGTGTAACATAGAATCCCTTGCCCTAAAAATTTCAAGGGTGTAAAATACCAAGGGTCAGGGTGAAGAGATTGAAACAAAAGTTATGAGATATCTACAGGTTCATTGGTAGAAACTATAGGTTCTTCCTCTTCATTCAAAACAAGTTCTTCAATGGAAATAAGACTAGGAGGGAGACTATCAGTACTGATAAGTTTCACACGCAGTGAAAGTGGAGGATCCAAAATATGTGTTGTAGAAGATGTATGAATTTCAGGCTCATAAATATTAGACTTAGGTTCATCAATATCTAGTTTGGAAATAACGTTTCTATCGGAAGATTATCTAGTATCTGATTTGTAAATCAGTGATTTGTAATTTGTAAATCAGTTGCTGCTGAGTGTGATTTTAAATGCCGAGTTTGATCAAATTCAGTATTTGTTACTTCAAGGCCTAAAATAGTAGATGTTATAAGTTGATTAACTTCAGTTCCTCTTACATCAAAATCTAGAATAGTAGGAGTTTTAGTTTCTGCAACAGTTCCAGTTTCAGATGATTTAGATTTTTCTACTTTAATCTTTTCTAACTGACTCGGTGTATACTCAAGGGGATCCCTGAGTATCCTACGTGATTATCTTGGTAGTTCCGCTACAATGAAAATTTTTCAATTTATTAATCACACAATATCTACACCTAAAGTCTCTAAAAAGTAAAAAAAACAACATAGAAAGTAGCACATACTAAAAAATCTAAGAGTTCAAACCACACAAACTTACTCTTCACAAAGATCAATATTTACTAGTTGGTGATAAAATCCAACATCGAAGAGATCAAGGTGAAAATTTTGATAGAAAATGAGTGTTTCGAATCAATTACCTTGATAACCTGCTTAATGAAATGGGCTGGTGCAAGTAACTCTGCTACAAACCATCTCGAGCAAACATTGCCCTCTAGAGAGTCCAAGTGAGTCTAGCCAACGTCTATTCCAGGTACAACATGACCTTCCCTTTGCCATCACCTTAGGTAGAGCCCTAGGATTATAGTCACTATGTTCACCAAATACAACAATTTTACTTGGGGGGATAGTCATAGATTGTACGTACACGCAAGGGAAGAGTAACAAGCTTAATCCCCTTGAAGGCTCCTCCACATGATCAATTGGAGGTTTACTTTAAAGTGACCCCAAGTACCTTTTGGTACCATTGTAATACATGTAAATCATTGTATCTAGGCCAATGAAGTGGGTCGGATCACTTCATCAGATTCGACACGACCTCATGCTTGAATCATGTCTAAGAAGAGCTTCCCAAAGCAAAATGGAAATAATTGGATTTTATCTCCCTAACTCAAGATTCTATTGTTCGTTTGTAGCTTTGGAAAGTTTACTTCCTTCCCTATTCTATAGCCCTACACTTAAGCTATTGTAGGTTAAAATAGCCCTAAAAAATATAAAATTCTAAGTGAATTTTAATTAATGCAGTATTATTAAGCTTTTCTTTTACTTAATGGTTGATGAAGGTGAAACTTATGATGTTGTGACATGACTCGAAATCTTAATGCACCTTAAAATGAAAAAGTAACTTTTAATTTCCATGAAATTCTATTTAGAGAAAATAAAGAGTTTTCTTTGATTTTTAGAAATAAAATGCACCAACTCACAACTTTTCTACTTTTCTCAAAGCAACCAATTTCACTATTTTGTAATGAAAAACACAGTCAACAAACTAATTTCTAGATTTCCCTAATTATCAAAATAAATTAAAACACTTTTTTCTTCTAATCACTCAAAAGTTTGAACCATACATAAATCAATCAAGAAGATTGGAGAAAAGACATATTCTCCTATGAATGCTTTGATTCAATGACAATAATAGTGCAATTGCGAAAATTTTCCCAAGATGAAAGCAACAACTCCTTTTATCAAGCAAAAATAACCACGATTCTTTCACAAAAGCATAAGGTCTTTAGAAACCCTAATTTGCAATTCAAAATGATTTTGACTCCAAATAAGCAGTTTTTAAGGCTTAACCAATGTATTTGACATAACAAAATAAGAATATCACTCACAAAAAGACATTCAAGCTTGTTTTAATCAATCAACAAATCAACCAGGGAAAACCCTAAGGTATTCTTCCAAGAAGACCTATTCTTCAAAAAATCATCAACAAAGCAATTAGTTGAGTTCAGAAAAGACAACACATAGTCCAAACAAATAGAATGACACTTTCAAAAAGACAAATTCAAGTATGGGTTGAAGCTAGCACGGAATTTTAAAAAAATTTCAAGGCTTGCACAAGTTTTCAGTAGAAAATAGAGTGCACGTGCTCAGTTGATATGGAAAAAAATGGCATAGAGATATGCTCTGTGTACAAACAAAAACAACGCATGGAGGAAAACCTAAAGAAAAAATAAAAAATTCGAAAATCAACCAATCAGATCTAAAAGGCCACTAATTTATGAAGACTCAAATCTAGATAAATTAGAAAAATCAGAAAGCAAGGCTAAGAAAAAATATGAGAACAGAGACGTTCCCCAGTATGGTCTCCAGTTTGTTACACTGGACAATCCCTCTTGTAGACAAGATAGATCTCCCTAGATCCTAAATGAAAACTAGAAACAATCATGATAAATGAATTGACTCTTTCTGTAAGTTGAATTTGTTTGAATTATAAGCAGTCTAGATAATGGATAGATCTCTTACCGGTTTCATGAAATGCTTGATGAAGATCCCTGGTTGTGACTTGATGCATCTCTTCAATGTATGATAAGAACTATAAACATAAACCATAAAAATGATCAAAAGCACATGTGATATAATAATTCAAACAACTTAGCCTAATGATCAAGGAAATTAGCGATTGAACTTGCCTTAATGAACATAATAAACAATTGCAAACTATTCATCATCCACAAAAGACAAAATCAATGGGAGAAAGTGATCATTTTGTATTGATCAGAAGATAAGAGGAGCCTTACAACCTTCACCTTGATGGCGTGAGTTCCCTCCTAAATTCCTTCAATCTCCTCCTTAGATAACAAGCTCTCGAATCTCAAACTAACAACATAAGTTTGTATTCTATGAATTCTGACCTCCTTCATCCCTCAACCCTCTAGTCCTTTTATAGATCAAAGAGGGAGATGTTTTAGATCCCTAAGAAGAGGATGAACCTCCTTTAATGAAGGATTAGGTTACCATGAGAAAAAGGGATGGAGATGCATCTTATGAGGGTCATAGTTTGAATAATCATCATATGGAAGCATTCAGTTGGGAAATATTTGACCAACTATGTTTCTAGAATGTACTTTTAATTTTTACTTTCTAGAATTCACCTGTGCGGGTTTGTAGTTATAGACAGAGCGTAGTTGTGTGCTGTTCTCAGAGTCAATTTTAGTGCATGCACGAGAAACTCTAGAGAAATTGGCACAGGTGGAACATAACAAGGTTTGAGAGCTATTTGACCCAAATTTCTAATGTACTTTAACATATTTTTAGTTGTTTGACTTCTAAGGGAGCTAGTTTCAACATGTTCATGGATGGTAAAAATATCCATAAACTGATCAAGTGTCATGGTGACAAATTGACATGTAACGTGTATGCTGGTGGAAAAAGTTGATTCCGATTTGTGATGAGGCTAATTGTGCTGATGGATTATTTCACCATTTGAGGGTTAATGTGAAAACAATCTATGGACTATTTTTTTATGTTTGATAGGGTTGTTACCACGTACTATTCAGGGGCCCGAGAATCTATGCCTGAAATAAACACGCCATCTAATACTTGTCATCGGTTGGGAACTGCCCAGGAATTGAGGGGTTAGCCACCAATTATATACATATACATATACATATACATATACATATACATATATATACATATATATACATATATATACATATTGGGCTAACAACACAGGAAAGGGGGAGGAGACTAGACAATAGTTCAGGACATTGTATGCAGCAGTAACCCAACTTGGCAATAGGGGCTGAAACCTCTCCTTGAAAAGTAGGGAGGTTCCGAGAAGGTGCAAAAAGGCCGATTATCCAAATTGGATGTTCGTATAGGCGTTTTTGCACGATTTTTCGCTGAGATTTCAGTGGTACTGTCTGTTTCTAAAGTTGGGCTCTCCATTCTTTGTCCATCTTCTAGCTTGGAGGTATAAGGATTGTAAATGAATGCTGCTTGTACTTTTATCTCTTTTATGCCACTTAATGAAAGAAGGCCTCCCCATTATTGAGCAGGGCTTGGAGATGTAGTCCAAATTGGATGAACTCCATAATCAAATCTTTGTGTCATGGTTTATTTCTTATCATGTTATTTCCACATTGTTTTATATGCTTTTAAGTTCCATGGTTAATAAGCTCCGTTTCATGTAATTTTGATGCATCTATAAGTAAAATATCTTGGATCAACCGTGTCTCTGAAACCTTGTTAGAAAATCAGAAAGAAAATAATATTTTCTTATGTTGAAAATTACTTGTGATGTTTTTGTATTCTTCTTAAATTTATTTATGTTCTTCTCATCAAGTAATGATAAAATAAAAAGCATGAAGATCAATGACACCAGATATAGGCACTCAACAAGGTCTAAAACCCTTATATATGGGAAAACCCAATCAAACTCTTCCACTAATAGATTCAAATCAAATTAAGACAATTCAAGAGCTTAGACTAGATCAAGAGACCTTTCCTCTCTCCACTAAGTCAACCTTCCGAATTGAGTAACTAAATTTCAATAGTCACTTCTATTCAAACAACTTCGACCCAACTACAACTCAGAATTTCGACCCTCCAACTTCCATAATTATGTCCCTACTGTAGATCTATGATTTTGGCCCTCCTGTAGCAACCCATAAATAATTTGCACGTGTGGCATAAGAGAGAGAATTTTGACTTCCTTTTGTATGAAAAATGTCTCCTTCTTTGTTAGAGTTTTCTCTTTATTTTCTAGGTATTTTGATTTTCTTCCTTCCTTCTTCAACTACAGATCGAACTTGATTTATTTGTCTTCTAAATGAGGTCAAGTACTTTCTTATTTATAGTCCTTATAGGTGGTCAAATGTCCTTAATGAGGCCGACTTGTCTTGTTTGAGGCCGACTTGGTGGAGGAGCCACAAATGACACTTTTGACAAAAGTATTTTTATTTCTTATTATAAAAATCCCAAGAAGGGTCTATTAAATGATGATAAGGACTAGGACTCATGAGATAAACTCTTGAAGCCTACAATGGAGGCTTTGACCTAAATAAATATTTTTTCTTTCATAATAAAAAACATTTTATTTATTTGACAAATAAATTACATCATGAATCAAATATAATTATGAAGACTGACACTAGTTATATTCTTCACACAACCCCACACTCACCCCCCCCCCCCCAATTACATCACTCTCCATTCCCTAGTACCCAATCGATATACTAAAATAGTTGATATCAACACATTAAGGTTCATGCATAAACACTAGAAAAATAGAAAATTGATAAAGAAACATATGTGGTTTTATACATAAAGAAACATATAGCAATCGGTAATTAACATATAAAATTAATTAATTCATTAATTATAAACACAAAATACTTCATCTCAATAAAATTTATCATCAAAAATATGTTTTCATAATATTGTACGTGTTGTTTTTGATGATATAAGGAGTACAATCATTTCTTTTTCTTTATTTGTGATGACCTGGTCATGTACTCATGACGTCATCGAGGTTACCACAAGAGGGGTGGATCATCAATTATAACAAGAAAGAAATGTTAAATTGTTATTTTTTGTTATTTTTATTACAAGTATTTCATTAATAAAGACAACATTAGAGTTTTCTTTATTTGCTTCAATAGAAAAGGAAAGAGGAGTAGTTTAAAATGTGGCCATGTGTTCCTCTTCTTGTGTAGCCTCATCCTCTACATGCTCTTAAGTTGAAACAAGAAAGGTTATAATTAATACACCATTTGCAATTAAATATTTTTAATTGTAATCTTCTTTCTGCATGAAGAAAAGGTGAGGCTACCCAATGTTTCAAAGAGCTCATTCAAAATACATATCATTGAAGTGGTTCATTAATACTAAAAAATACCTTTGCAATGTAATTATCTACCTCGCGCACTAGTCGACATTGTTGTAATGGATGCTCTATGCTCCTCTTCTTGTAGAGGATCCTCATGTATGACATTCTCTTCCATTGAAAGTTGGATCGTGGTGGCCATATGCTATGGTGTGATCTCTGCCAAAAAATTCTATATAAGAAGGAAAATGCTTATTCGATTAGATAATGTAAAAGTCAAAAAAAAAAATCATAATTGAACCTATGACACAAAAATATCACCTTAAAATATGGTTATTACTCGATATCTATGAAGATGTTGATCCTATCTTTAATCTTAAGAGTTTTATTTCTAATACAAATCAAACAAACAAGTTATTTGTTTGTTCTAACCACAAGCTTATTTATTGTTACATTTAGGTTATGAGAAATGAAAAACTCATCCTCATCAAACCAATCAGGATCACCATGGTCATGTCCCCCAGACTACATATTTAAACAAACTAAAAGTTATTTTGATTATCTAAATGAATAATCAATCTCACATTAATCTATTTCAATTATTTAAAGAAATAATTTCCTACCTTATTTTCAACCCTTACCAATATTTCTAAAATATATCTTCAGTGAAAGAAAACGTTTTATTTTCCTATCGTAAAAATTCCTAGAAGTAGTGAAATAAAGAAAACATTTTCTTTTCCTTTTGTAAACATTCTTGGATGTAGTGAAATAAAAGAAAATAAATACTGTAAAATTGTAAAATCGATTGAATAATCAAGATAAATTAAATTTTATCTCAAATTATGTAAGTGATGAGTTCCCTTCAATCCTTTAGTCAATAGGAAATTCAATTATAGTTAGAACATCTTTATTCAACTTGTTTTATTTGTTGTGTTAACAATTTTTCCAACCATTTAATATTTAGTATAGATAATTAGTCAATTACCATATTTTGATGTGTTTCTTGTGCCTTTTAGTGTTCCACCAATTGTGTATAGGAAGGCACAACAATTTCCTGAAAGTAAGTGAGATGCACATTAGCCCCAAATTTGGCATTCCTTAGCCAATAATTTCCCTTGAAAAGGGTTGAGATTTATTGGTTAGTTTGGGATATTTGGCTAGACCTACGTCTGAAACCCTAGTTTCATCCCTAGGTCTTTTAGCAAGTCTCTTTCCTTTTAGCGTTTGAAGATAGTGATTTGAGTAGGGTTTCCAGACTCAAATACTTGAGAATTTGGAGAAGAAAAGTTGACTTCTAGTCACTCTTTGCTCATGAATGCAAGGAAACATGGTAGAGTACTAATTTTGGAAGTGATAGGATGATCAAAAGATGATACTATATTGATATCTTCTAGTTGAGATGTAAAGGAGAACCATGCTTTCCCTAACTCCATGTTCTTTGCTATGGGTTTCATCTCTGTCTTTGGAATTTGAGATTATTGTGGTAACATCTTTATGTGTCGAATCTGAGCTCACTGTGGCTATCAAATATATACACACCAATAACCTTATTTTATGTGACCAAGAATTTCAAATGCTATGCAATGAGAGATTGTGCACTTTGCACCACTAAATGGTAACAAATTTTAATTTTTAGTCAAGAAAGTATTCATCCAATGTAAAAAATATTACATTTCAAAAGTATTTCTTTAGAGATGGTCAACTAACACATGCTTGACCTTATTGGTCCCCCCTTAAAAGTCATATTAACGAAAGTGCGTAGGAAATTAAGGTCAAATGATATGATGCAATAGAAGCAGTTTCTCCTCTACAATTGGTGTATCCACTTGTAGATATTGTAATTTTTTTTTCGATGTAAAATTGTGGTAACAAATCCTTATAACTAGTGGAAGAACCAAAGGATGGATGCATATTATAAAACTAAATTGGGTATAAAGTTTGTTAAAATATCTTATGAAATTTATTTCTTTCAAAACATGCACACTATACTTTATTTTAAAAATTATTGTATTTATAAAATATCTTCGGGAACGATGGTTGAGCGTATTGAGGAAGTGTGTACTATAATCAAAATTCAATAAGAGAATTTGTGCTAAATACTTTGGCATTAAATGTTGTTATTTTCGGAAAAAGGGAAATGAATAAGAGAGCTCTACTTACAATGAAGTTGGAAACATCCAATGTCTATCAAAATGCATGGTATAAGTAGGCTTATGGAATGAAAAGAAGTCATTGATACAAAATGGTTACTTAAGGGCAATGAATGATAATAGTGCACTAAAACATAGATCCAATACAATTGTAATAATGGATAGTCTTAATGATATTGTGGAAAAAATTTGAAGTACGGTCCGACATCCAATTCTCTTGATACTTCAAGATGGAAAAAGGAAATGTTCCATATCATTTCCTTCAAATATGAATTGGACTTCACTTGAAAAAAAGGTTAATGAGGGCATGCAACTATTGGGTGTTCCTCCAATGTTGTAATTTTATTTTCAACATAATAATGATAAATGAATTTCTAGAAGTGTTGATCACAAATAACAACTTCTTTGAAAGGTGTGTTGATTATTTCTTAATCATCAACATACTTAGGGCCATCACTAATCCATTCAAATAAGAAAGGTAGTGGGTAATTTATATGACCCATGATAACTATATTATAAGTTACCTGGAGTGTGTAATATACCCATAGATTGAATTTAGAGAATCATGCTCATACCTACTTGAAAATTTTGTATGACAAAATGGGCTAGGCAAAGACTTCTATACCAAGTTTAGTTAAGAAGAAAAACGTTATTAGTAGTGTCATGAATCTCTCAATTTCTTTACCTAGCATTCTTACACATGGATACAAGATTGGGGGCTTTGTATGCTTTAGCCTTTCTTTTCACTATGTGTTTGCATTTACATCACTTTTAATAACAAAAAGGGTGTTTGACATTCTTGTATTTGGTTCCCTCATAATGCGACACACACATGAGAACATATATGGAAATATGAAATGATATAAGATGGAAAATAAAGTGGAAATACATGTTTTCATTGCCATATATTATGGACACATATAAGCCCCGTGAGGAACATAACTCCTTTGTTCCATATCTAATTGATGGAATCTTTAACTTCCAATCTTTATGGATCAAAACATGTTGGATGGTAACTCAAGATAATTGGTATCAAAGGATGTCAATACTTCAAATTTAAATTCATTAATTATATGCCTATTATGCAATATAAAGCCTTGGTTTAGGATGAAAATGGCCACGTCTTGTTAAACTATGACATTCATCTCTTGAAGGCCATCCAAATTTAGTTATATGGAAACCTTAATTTTCAAATTTATAGATAAATAGACCTTCTAATATGGAAGAAATAAAGAAGGATTGGAAGAATATATTTTTGTTGCTGAAAACTTTTGGAAAACTATGTAATATGCTCATGGATTTGCCCAACGTTTCGGGTGAACCCTTAACCCATCTTCAGGGACTAGAAACTTATCCGATGATATGAAGAGTGCTAAACTCAAATAAATAGAGCGTGATGATAAAATATAGCCGTTAGAAAAGGAACGAAGGTAAGAATGATAAAGAAATTAATGATTAAAATTGACTATCGAAAAAAAAGGATAAGAGAAAATAAAAAAAGGAAGATTAAAATTGACTATCAAAAAAGAAAAACAGGTTATCAATTATTAATTAGATAATTGATTAAATTGACATGAATAAAATATTAAAAGAGAGATTAAAATTTTGAATAAATTGTCTTGAAAAAATATTAAAAGAGAGAATAGAAAAATAATTAAGTTATTAAAATATAGAGAATAACAAAATATAATATTAAATGATGTAATAATATTAATTTAAATTAGTTTAAGGTCAAATCATCAAAGTGAATTAATTGGTCAATTTTATTTATTTATTTAGTTTTTATGATGGATTAAACCTATCTAGAAATAACATATTATTTTAAATTTTAATTAAAAAAGAATTATGAAATAGAAATTGTTCAAATTAAAAATTAAAATGAGATAAATATTGGTCAAAGTGAGTTAAATTAAGATTTAAAATTCAAAAGATAAAATTGGTCGAATTAAATTAAATTAAAGAAAGATTTAAAAGAAACTATTGCACTTATAAACAAAATTATTGGTAATTTAAATATTGGACAAAATAAATAAATTATATATATAATAATATATAATATATATAATATATATATATATATATATAATAAATAATGGACAAAATAAGTTAAATTAAGTTAAGATTTAAAAGAATATATATAATATAATATATATATATATATATATATATATATATATATATATATATATATAAACAAATAAGTTAAATTAAGTTAAGATTGAAAAGAATATGTTTAAGGCTTGAAAATTTAACTCTGTTAAATATGAATCATTACATGAAAATAAGGGATTATAAAATATTTTTAATTATGAGGAGGGAAATTAAACGAACTAAAAGTAAATTAAAATTTTTAGTTTTAACAATATATTATTATTAGAATTCATATCATAGGAGGAGGGAAAGAAGCCAAGCTTTTAGTTCTTGAAGATGGGTGAAGGGTTCACCCGAATCATTGGGCAAATCCATGAACATATCACACAGTTTTCTAGAAGTTTTCAGCAACAATAATTTATACACTGTGGAAATATCCATGCTAGAATATATTTTATTATCAAAGAAAGGGATTGATAACCAAGAGTGACAATATTGGAATCCTAAAATAACTTATTGGGATAATATATTAAAATCCATGGACACTCTATTTTGGCCATTGAGCACTCAACAAATAATTACTAGCCATTCCTAATGCAAGAAATAAGAAGCAATGATCATATGCAACCCATGCATGAATTCATGGAAGATTACTTAAGTGATAATGTCTATACTATTGAGAATTTCTACGTTGGACCTCTTATATAACAAGTCTAGACATGGATTCTCTTTGAGAGAAGATGTTAGAATGATCATAGTGCGATCATCAAGCCCGCATCATGAAATATGGTTGGGTAGGATAAAGGGTAACACCTACATATATTTAGATTTTTCCACTAAGACAAGCAAAATAGTGGTTCATTTATGGAATACCATAAGAAAAAGAAGGAAAAATAAAATTTTGTTAAAAAAATGTTTAAAAAGAACACAATAGTGAGTTGTTGGAACAAAAATAATGGTATCCGTAGATGAATAGAATCATATGGGCATAGTCATCAAAGGTAGGATGAAAGTTAGAGATGATAAAATTAAATTGGAAGGGGATTGAGGAAAATGAGGTACAACGAGAGCAAGTTGAATAAAATTGAGGGAGTGACAATGATGTCAACAAACAAAGCTTTATTTGAACTAATAACTAAAAACCTCTACACTTGTCATTTTTCAATGCCTTATATCATGTAAGAACTCATAAATTAGTAGTTAGTTTTAATTAGTCACTTGTTGTTTCATGTAAATAGTGGTAAATATTGAATGTTGATTTCTCTCTTCTCTTTTGGGATGCATGTTTTGCTAATAAATTTTCCACAACTAAAACAAGTTATAGTGTTTTTAGCTAAGGGGAGGAAGTTGGTAAAAAGAACTAACTTATAGTCATAATTTTGTTTATATGGAACCTTATTGTATATTGCCTCAAATATTTGTGAAATGGTACAAATATGCAATGCAATGATTGTTATACTTGTTTTTAACTTATTATGTCTCTTCAATCTTGATATATTTAGAAATGTATGTCATTATGATGCTATTCATACACAAACAAAAAAAAATGTTGAAAATCATACATGAATCTTGTACTTGGATATTTTATACACATTAGAAAATAAATTCAAATATTGAAATTGAAATATGCATTTTAACAATTTAGTACTAACACTTTTGGAATCAAAATTTATGATTTCACAATTGGTACTCACCATTTTGAGATCAATATTGATACTAAGCATGGGATTTGATCCATAACAGTGATATGAGATCTTGATATGATGTCCTGTAACATCAATTCAAATATTTGTTGCATTGACTGAATTCTACAACACATAACCAAATCTATGTGGTGATTTTATTAAGGTTTATGTCTCCTAACTGAACTCTGTGGTGACTTGACCAAAATTCTGAAGTACATATCTGAGTTTTGTGGTGAAAGTGTGTTACATAGATCTGAGTATGTGATATTGAGATAATGGTCTAAGATCTGTAGCATATGTCCAAGGTGTGTCAATATACACCATGATTTATGCGAAAGACTCTATCAAGGGACTATGTAGAATTTACACACTGAATCTAGACCCCGTGTTTGGTTCATTGGTTGGTGCTTTAATATCCAAGTAGGTTTATGCTATAATTTATGCCCCGAAGGAAAGATCACAATGTGTGGACAGGTTGAGCTCATGAGATAGCTCATGGGCAGATATGCGAGTGACCACAAGAAGAGAATGAGGGTGATTGAGATGTGAGAGGGTAGATGCAAGTTGAGTTGTGGGCCGAGCTACAGGATAAGTTGTCGGAGGGTAGATCAAGAGCCGAGCCATTCGAGTTCGAGAAGATAATATTTCTTTCTTAATAATCTAGCAAAGGATCAATGTAACTCATGGGTTTTTGGAAGCAAGGGGGGATACTGTAAAATGGGTTCATTCCCATTTGAGAAATATTTCGCAGGCTAAGAAGGGAATTGTCGCATGTGAACATGGGATCTCAACTCTTGTCTCATCAATTGCATTAGTGACATTGCTTCTTGCCTGTTGGGAAGTTCCATAGACTTCTTTTGAAGTATTTTCCTTTTGGCCTATGTCTGGAAACCATGGGAATAAACTCAAAGCTGAGATGTGAAAAACCACTATTGACCACCTGCATTCTCCACTAGGTAGAATGACCAAGTCAAGGGACCAAGTTGAAATTACACACCCAATATATGGATGGAAAGGGTCATTTGATTCGAGCAAAGTAGAAAATGTATTAGTGGGAAGGTTTAAGAAGTAGAGAGGGAGGAAGGCGGGACACAAAATAATGGTCAAGTTCAAACTATAATCAAGGTTGAAATTTAAACTAAATCAAAATACTCAGGTAAGGGTTTTTAGCAGAGAATGTAATCACAATTCAAATTTCAATTGAACAAAATTTGTATGAAAATACTCATAAAATTAGGGTTTGATTGACATTACAATTTTTTTCTTAGGCTTTCATTTTCTCCTTTGACATGGGGCTCAAACAAAACGGTGCAATGCAACCTCTTCATCTCAAAACATGGAGCAAGGATTGAATGTGAACCAAGGAGCAAGGATAGAACACAAATCTTAGGGTGAAAATTTTGGTTTATGGAGTCTAATCAAAGCTCAAGGAAAAATGTTTGGAGAAAGGAGTAGCCACGGTTCGAGTCTCATTGGAGCTCAGGGAAACAAATTTGTCACTGGGAAAAAAATTGAAACAAGGAGAATTTATGTTTTGAGTCTCACTGGATTTCAGGGAAAAAAATTGGAGCAAGGAAAAACATAGTTCGAGTCCTTAGAGCTCAGGAAAATGTTCGTTGAGTTGCAGTATCAGAGTTTAGTTGGAAACAAATGAATTGTGAAAAACCAATTAGGTGTTTTAATATATATAATATATACTATATTATTATATTATATTATATACACAAATTAAGAGAAATAATATATACATATATTAATGAAAGATAGGCTGCTTGTAACTTTAAATGGATGGGTGCATTGGAGCTTATCCCTAATCCATAACAACAATGGATGAGATGCCATTGATGTGAATTCTATGAAAGGTGAACTTATCACATGAAGTTGTAGGATATTATATAAATAGTGAAATCTAATAGTTTGTCCCATAGTTCATTGACTAGGATGTTGAGTATGATCACTTAAACCTAGAATTCACTTATATTTATTATGAAAGTTTTATCATGTATAACCTTATTATGATCCTCTTAGCCTTCTACAATGAACTATAATGAATTCTTCTTCTTCACAATATTATGAAGTACATAATGAATTATAATAAGTTCAAGAATAACCATGAAACTTTCATTTAAATGAGGGGCGTACACATAATATTCACTATGTATCATTTTCTAAGACTTTATGTGATTGAAATATTCACAGGAAATAATATGAATATTGTGACAATGTAATAATTGTGGTTGCAATTATTGTAATGCATTGTGTGTTCCATATTGTGTGAGGTAACTGTCATGGGGTAATGACAAAACCATCATCACCTTTTTTTGCATGAATTTAGAAATTGGCATGCGCGTCATCATTCTCAGTAATAAAATGGAGAGGCCAAATTATCCTTTTCAAGTGCTTATGCCTCACCTTTAAATAGATCTCATAATAAAATTTACATCAACAATTCTTACAACAAAAATGAAGATAATATAATGTTGTATGTGTGTGTGTGTATAATGCTTGTAACAAAACAAAGATTAAATTATGTAGCATAATTTGGTTTATACTACATAAATTTCTCTTCATTTTTGTTGTAAACATTGTTGATGTAGTTTTTAATACACACACACACACACATTGATTTCAATTGATATTAATAAAACTAGTTTTGTGTATTAAGCCACTCCTTGTGGATACAAATTCAAAACTTTTAAGATTATGGTGATATTTGTGCATGACATCCACATAACTTTCAAAAATTAGTGCCTAATAGAATGTTCCAACAATGGAAACCTCTACTAAACAAGCAAACTCTTCCATAGTATATGAAAATTTTAAAGGCTCATCTTTAGACACGCAAGGCAAGTTTTCATAATGAATATTGACACGTACACCTATCTTTATGGAAAATCAATTGGATTTGTTCTATACAGTAAAATATAATCTCTTTAAATGAATTTATTTCTATCAATCTTCACAAAATTACCATCTCTAAATAAGGGAGTCACATCTAAACATGATCTGTTATAAAAACTCTTACCTAGTGACTACATTGGCCCCATTCAGTACAAGTCACATTGTGACAAGCTCATGAAACTTCTCCAGCCATCTCGGATTCGATTCACTAAAAATTGTAGATAATTAATTAAGAGAATGAAAAATAATAAAGTATAGAATCAACTGATAACACTTTTAGATTTGACAAAACTCTGCAGATACCTCTTTCTCCTTGTTCATGGTGAAGCATAATGGAAAAATCTTGGTGATCTCGCTTGATCGTAGAATTCTTTCTGTGAGTCATATTTGAGTCTTGAAACACTCCCATATCGTCAATGCATGCATCTACCATATCCATGTCAAATTTCAGTGCATACAAGAACAAATTGAAAAAATTTCAATGTTGGCCATATTCACAGGTCACACCGCGGTCAACTCAAAAGACTTATTCGACCCTCTCCAAATCAATGCACTGAAACTTGCAAATAATAGAGAGAATGAAAAAAATAACGTATATAATTAACTAATAAACTATGTCATGTATTCACCATAACAACAAGCTAGAGGTTGGTGCAAATAATGAGATTCTCTTGGTTTCAAGAATAATATATTTTTCTCTACTAAACAAGGCCAACCACATGAAGGTTTAAACTCATATGGACCCTCCCCCCCCTCACGTCACTCTCAATATTCCCAATACAAAATTTATCTACTATAAATTATTTGAAAGAAACATAATAAGAATCAAGTATATATAGAAATTACTAAAAAAATAAGAAATTAAGTTAAATGAAAGAGAAAAAAATCAGTTGAAAGCATATATACACAAACCTTTTACATTTCGATATATCATTAATCTTCTTCTTCATCCAACTCAACATTTATGTCATCCGGTTCAAAAATGACATTAAAAAAATCATCCATTTCAGTGTCATCGTCAATGTCATCAATATCATCATCATGATAGACATCATCTCCTACATTTGGTTCAAATTATTCATGTTCTTCATTTGGAAGCACATCACCGATATCATCTTCATTGAGAATATTGTCTAGAACATCTCCTTAAAATTGTTGAGCATCTTCGTGATCTAACACATCATCAATTAACTATTCCTCTACAACATCATCCTATTCAACATTATCATCTTTGTCCACTATATTATACTCTACTGACCTTCTACTTGGATCATATCTAACAACATATGACCAACCCACTCTACTTGGAATCTCTGAGTAAGATCCCTGTTTTCATTGGCTTAGAAGAATATAACGATCCGGTCCTGGCTCAAATGAAGTCGTATTAACAATAGTAAATCCATTATACTGCTAAATACCAGCTCCATCGGGATCATGTTCATTCATTCATAGCCTATACCTTTTCATGTCTAACATAATCAATTTGAAGGAATCAAATTCACACTCAAGTATGTCATTCAAATAGCCATAGTATTGATTTCTGAAGGCTTGTGGACGTGTGTCACTTTTGGAGGCAACATTAGTGACTTGGAAGACTACAGTTATATTGGAATAAGGGATTACTAAGAGGGAGGGGGTTGAATCAATAATCAATTTTTTTTTTTCAATTCTTAACTCAATTATCTAGTTCCTTTCACTCTTGGAAGTTACTTATGTGAGCATTATCAAAACAATATTTAAGCACCAATTTAAACCATCACATGAACACACAATCCATCAGTAGAACAGAATGCACATATTGACACATGCATTATTACATGGAAACCGAAAGGGAGAAAACCACCACTCTATTTGTTTTATGATATAATTTTAAGCTCCTACTTAATTTTTTTTTTTTTTATGAGCACCAATTCATAGGATGCCCCCAACCCCCTTCAAAATAGCAAGCCAGAACTTACCAAGATGCACCAACCTCTTATGAATGCATGCCACCACATTCTCTCGCCAAATATTCTAATTTTCATGCAACTTTCAAACAAAAAATAGGGGCCTATACAAATGCTTAGAAATATAAACCTGATCAGCTGCTCCACACAAAACTTCTCCTTTTGCTCTGCAGTTCTTCTTTGCACTACACTCTTTACTGCTCAACCAACTTTGGTCTTGGCCCTCAGCGTCTTTGTATAATTTTTAAATCTCGTTACCAATCACCCTTCAACTCACACACTCAAATTCAACACCTCACTCATAATTCTGCTACACACAACAACTATACATCCCCATTCAACAAAAAAACAATCCTGGGTTTTGTTTCAGTGTAACACAATGAATGATGTGGTATTTGTTGACATCCACACTACCTAAGGGTGTGCACCATCATGGCTACCCATGCTGCATTGGACAATTATGCCTATTTAATCTCACAACTACAACAAGGCTCTTTATTTTGTCATTCCATCAAATTCCTTGGCCACTATAACTTAATTAATCTTTGAGAATGGGATTCGTTCACTCAACCACTGCGACTGCATTAAATCATAGAATGGAAACCTAATCATTTCTCCATGTTGGGAATTAATTCTTAGTTCATAATGAGTGCTACATCAAGGCTCCCCATCCTTCTTAATTTCCCATAGAGATCAGATTGTAGTGAATGCATGGCTCTCGTTCTCTGTAATTCGAGATTCTGCACTTAGCCATATTTAATTTAATTCTTTATTGCATGCAAGGTAGATCATAGGTGTCTTGTTTTTGTTTGAGACATGCTTATTAATTCATTCTACACAATTGTGGTCCTTACTACCTTGATACAAAGCTCTTGGCACTTTCCATTGACTTTATTAATAAAGTTTGCATTCAAACGACTGTCAACTTGCTTAGCGCCTGTATAAGCTAGCTATGGAAAATATCCAATTTCGCATAACTTCTAAATATGGATGGATTCATTTCTAAAGATCCCAACTTGTTCATATCCATAATTGTTAAGCCCTTAGACCACAACTACCCCTTTTTAATTGCATTTGGATAGAAATACCTTGGTTACAATAACATGTGAAATCCACCACAAGAATAGGACATGGGCATGCATTCCATCATTTGACAGAATTACCAAATTCCAGTGAAAGTTTCCATCACCTTGCTCTGTTACCCTTGCCAAACACTTTGTGCACCTATTTATTTCCACCGAGGTGAGCCTTGCGGGCTTATGCATCCCATAGGGTCTGCCCAATGCATTTTCCATTGGCTCATTCTCTAACATAGTGACATCTTCTAGACACCCAGTCAACCCACTAGTTGCTTCGTGCACAACACTCAAACCTTTCAATCCCAAACTTGTGGGATGACATCATGATGACATCACTCATGCCTTGTAGCTCCTTTGGAGTAGTGACACATGTCATCTGTATTTGGCCCATTAGGCCACACAAAAATGATGAATCTTCTTTCCATGTGTTTCTTTGTACCGACATCACGTTGACATCACGTTGGTCAATCCAATGTTGTCATGTGCCTACTTTGAGGAGAGAGAAAAGGGTCTCGGGCCTAATGTTTCATAGCAAATTCCTTCGTTAATTTTTCAAAGGGGTCTCAACCATTTATTTAATACTAATCACTCTCTATTGCTATGTTGATGCCAAATTACTTGGTGCTATCCTCTCACCGGTTATCTTTGTGTGCTCAATAAATCCTCTGAGGTATTCCTAATGAGCCTGGTTGTCAAGTGGGACCTCCCACCTTTAAAGCCTTCGCCAATAAAAGAAAGGTCTTGATGCTTGCTCCATTGTTTCACGGGATGTCAATGTGATCCTGCTACTTCCATCTTGGGCCTTCCTCCTGCAACCCTTTGTAATTTCATCGGGATGCACCCATTAGAGTCACTACTGTGGGCTTATGTGTTATGTGGGCTCATCCAGTGACCAATCACAATGCTCCCCCTACTGCTCTATTTTACCTCGTAATCACAACCCTCATTTAGTGGCTCTGCTATGCTTTTGTTGCACTTTTCTATTCTGCCAAACTTGGATACACTCCAAGAGGGTCTGCTACCTCCTTAGCTTTGCTAACTTTGACTTGGGGCACTTAAGCTTTGATACAAAATAACTCCTGATCTAGGAGGTCATTTGAAAAACTCCACATATCATTGGAAAGCTCTTTCTAAGCACTAACCAAATATGCCACTTCCATGACCCTTTAAACTAATCTTCCGAGGTATAATATCCCCTAAAGCTTGGGAGTCCCAACCCTCATAACTATAAGAATTTATAACTTCTTTTCATATTCTGCCGCTATGATGGTTATCTACCTAATACTATAACAACAATGGGGCTCCCCCTAATACTAATGTTGGCTTGGATGACATCAATGCCAACAAACAAGATTCCACCAGTCATTCAGGCAATGCCAAGTGCACAACAATCTCCCTTTTTGACATTGATAGTAGCAAACCAAACTCCCCCTGAAACCAATCTTTGTACTTCCCCTAACATTAATAAACTTCTTCCCCTTTGATATCAATGACAAAGGATGTACCAAAAAACCCCCCTTAAACTTTGCATCCTACTCTTCAGTTGATCTAATAAGTTGAGTAAATTCCCATGCTCATTGTAGTGGGGTCATTTGGATGGAGGAGACACACCTCCTATTTTTTTTCCAAGATATTCAAAGAGTTATCATGCTAGTGGGTTAGTAAAAATATATTCAATATGCTCACTAATAGGCACATACTCAAGCCAAACAACATGTTCCTTTAGGAAATGGAACTCAATTGGAATATGATTGGTCTTGAATGAATGACAATATTTTAAGAGATGCTGATAGAACTAGTATTGTCATACATAATTGGGATTGGATCAATCAACTCTACCTTGATGTACTTTAAGGTCTACTTCATCCATAGGATTTTTTAGCAGCAAGTGGAAACTGCAATAGACTCTGCTTCAACTGTTGATAATGAGTTGGTGTCTTGTATCTCGTTGACCCATGATACTAGTAAATCTCCCAAAAATAATGTCGCACTAGAGGTGCTCTTTCTATCATCAATACTACCTGCCAATTAGCATCAGTGAAAGCTTTTAACTCAAAATCCTTACTCTTTGCGTACTACAACCCATAATTTGTTGTGCATTGTAAGTACTTAATGTATTGTTTACAACTTTGACATGGATTTCTTGGGGATATGCTTGAAATCTAGCCACCAACCCTACTGCTTGTATGATATCTGGTCTAGAGGCTATGAGTTAAATCAGGCTTCAAATCATTGATCTGTAGGTTTTCTAGTTTACAAGAGATGTCTCATATTCTTACATAACTTATAGCTAGTAACCATGTGAGTGCTAAATGGCTTGCATTATTCCAATCCAAAATTATTCAGTGTTTCTCTCAAGTACTTGGATTGAGAGATGAATATGTCATTCTTTGATTGAGAAATTTACATCCCTAGGAAGAAAGATAGTTTTCCTATCATGGACATCTCGAATTCTTTCTGCACACAGTCTACAAATTGATTTCCTACTTGATCCAAGTCACTGCCAAAGATTATGTCATCTACGTAAACCACCACAATCAATAAGTGATCATCTTTAGACTTATATATAGATTTTGTGTCTGCACTACCTCTCTTAAAACCTTATTGTTGAAGGTATTTATCCAATTTGACATACCATGCTGTAGGGGCTTGTTTGAGTCCATACAAGGAATTTTTAAGTTTGCAGACGAAATCTTCATTTTATGAGAGAATGAACCCTTATGGCTAATTGATGTATACTTATTCTTCCAAATATCCATTGATAAAATCAGACATCACATCCATCTGATATATCTTGATGGTTTTGTGAATGAAAAACGCAAGAAAAATTCTAATAACTTTCAATCTTGCTACTGGTGCAAAGGTTTCCTCAAACACTATCACCTGTATTTGGGCATACCCTTTGCAAACTAAGCGAGCCTTGTTCCTAATTTCTTGACCTTTCTCATTTAGCTTATTTTTGGTGACCCATTTGGTGCCTATGCCATTTTTCTCTTTGGGTATTGGAACAAGCTCCCAAGTTTCATTCTTCTCAATTTGATCCAATTCTTCATTCATTGTCATCACCTAGGAGTTATCTTCACTTCTTGAATGAGATTCTTAGGCTCAATTTGAGACAATAGAGGAAGGTTCCCGCAACTCGAACTACCAAGGAATCTCCACCTTGTTTGAACACCAAGTTTTTTATCACCAATGATTTGAATCTCAGGGTATTGTTTCTGTACATATCTTGAAGGAGTTTTGGTCCTTTGCACTGTATTCATTTCTTCATCTTATGCCTATGTTTCTTCTTGGTCTAAGACTCTAAAGGATGGATTTTCTTCTTCATATGAATTTATCTTTTCTTTAGATAACTCAAATTGTGTAAGTATTTCATCCACTACAATGTCAATGTAGTCTTAGACTCTTTTTGTTCTCTTGTTGAAGAATTTATAACTTTTACTTTTGACTGACTATCCCAGGAATATACCTTCATCAGCTTGAGGATCAAACTTTCTAAGGTTTTTATCATTTCTTTTAATGAAGCATTTTATCCCTAACACCGTGTAGTGTTTCACTGATGTGGGTCTCCCCTTTCATAGCTCATAAGGGGTCTTATCACTGTTAGGCCTAAGATGTGTTATGTTTGATAGATACATTGTTTCTTGTGTTTCTTCTCCCCATAAGGTGTGAGGTACGAGGTGTGATCTATGATGGCCTAGAAATAGGTTTTTTCATCCTCACTTATGAGAATTTCTACCAACTTTCCAACCATCATAGCTCTAGCCATCTCTTGAATTATTCAGTTCTTCCTATATATTACTCCATTTTGTTGTGGAGTTATGGCTACTGAATACTTCCTCATTATGCCATGCTCTTCACAATACTCTTCAAATGCTTTTGAAATGAATTCTCTACCTCTATCTGACCTTAGGAATTTTATCTTTAGATATTTCTCATTCTCGACCTGAGATTTGAGTATCTTGAAATTCTTCATAGCTTCTGGTTTCTCTTTTAAGAGCATTATCCATGTGGCCCTGATACAATCATCAGTAAATAAAATGAAGTATATTTCTCCTCTTAGGCTCTTAGTCCTGGTTAGACCAAAAATATCGGTGTGAATCATTTCCAAAAGCTTAGATGATGAGAACTCCTCTATCTTGAATTGAGTCCTTGTCTGCTTTCCAAATTGGTAAGACTTGCAGGTTGATTCATAAAGCCTCGACAATATTGGTAGTCCTCTTACTTCTCCCATCTTGCTAATTTTTACTAGAATATCCAAGTTCATATGACCAAGTATCCTATGCCACAACTTGGTTTTATTTGTCTTACTCAGGTAGAATGTTACTCTGGAGTCATCAAACACTACATTATTGTGAGTCCTGACTGACTTTCTCACTAGATTTCCATTTTATTCCTTTCAGATCTCACAATATTTGGATCAAAAGGTCACATTATAGCCATTATCACACATCTAAATCACACTAAGTAAATTTTCTTTGAGACCTTCTACATACAACACATTTTTATCTTTAGCCTTTTCATCAATACTGACTATGCCCTTACCTTTAATTCTTGTTGGAGCATTATTATCAAAAGTGACATTGTTCCCTCTGTCCTTTTCTATCAAATACAAGAATATACTCTTATCCCTAGTCATGTGCTTAGAACACCCACATATATACATACCATCTATTTTCTTGGTCATTAAAAAAGATAAAACCAGTCTACACTCCATTGTTCTTCCAGTCTTGTGTTTCCAACTCTTCTTGTCTTTTGCAAAGGATAGCTACTAAATATTATAGGATTTAGAATCAGACTCAAAATAAATTTTGCACTCATTGGAATTGTGCCAAAAATTGTTACATTTGAAGAATTCAACATCATGATCCATCAGGGGAGAGAAAGGATTTCTATTCATGGGAGGAGAGTTTTGAGATCTAAAATTCTGATCCTTTTTGTGTATGAATTTTTCATCTCTTTCAACTTTGATTCTTCTACAACTAAATTTATGTCCAAAGATATGGAATTCATAACAATGACCATAAAAGAACTTTGGGTACCTAAAATTTAAGAGATTACTTGATTGGGTTGGTTGCAAGTACCTTTTTCATCTTATTGTTTGGTTCATTTCCCTTTGGTGTGATTCCTTTAAGACATTAAAATTCTAGTTCCATTGTTTGGTGCGTCTCTTGATTTCTTCTATTTATATTCATTGATTCTTCCTTGAAGCATCTTCACATAGCTCTGAGGTTCTTCAAATCCCATGGATCTACAAAATCCCATGATTTGGAATATCCAAGGCCAATCTTGTTTTCTGGAGATCTTTGTCTGCTCAGAATTTGATCTAACTCTCTTGTCCCTTATGCAAACTTTTTATCCAAACCCTTCTTGGTCTGTAATATCTCAATATTTATTCTCAGAGACAATTTCTATCTCCACACTCTAACAATTTTCCTCCCATTCATGAATCAAATCATTAAGAAATTCTTCCTTTCATTTTTCTTCTTATAACTTTACTTTCTAGGGCATAATCTCTTCTTTACATATTTATGAGATCATCTCCTCTTTTTCCTTGATCAGATCATACTTTAAGAGTATATTCTCTTCTTCTAGCTTCATACATGTTTTTAGTTTTCTTATAATCGAAGAGCTAAGTTGTATTTACTTCCAATGGCTTCTTCAATTTTTTCTTTTTTGATAAATTGATTCCTCATTTTATGAGTTATGTGTACCTTCTTCAACTTCCAACAATTGTTATTTTAGTTTCTTTTTATTTCTTCTAGCCTTATTTAACTCATCAAGAGTACTAATGAGCTCCCCTTCAAGGTCCACTACTCCTTCATCTTCTTCTTCATAATTTCTAAAACTTTGTTTCTTTGAGTTAGATTCAAGTTCCATAAGTAGACATTCATTTGACTCACCCTTTGAAGAAACCTCTTTATCATATTCTGGTGTCGAGCTATCCTATTTAGAGTAGAGTCCCTTCTTCTTGAATAATTTCTTTTTTTGATGTTTCTAAGCTTCGTCTTTGGACTATTGAACTTTTTCCTTTTCTTTGTCAGGACACTTGGATGCAAAATGTCCAAATCTTTGACAATCAAATCATTTGAAGGGAAACTTCCCTTTATACTTCCCTGAACCACGATTCAATTTTCTATAAAAATGAGCCAACTCTTGATCAGATTCATATCTGGAACACTATTAATGATATTTGTTCTCCTTAGCCTTCTTGGACACCTTGAACGCTACTTTCTTTAGTTCAATATTCTCTTTTCCTACTCTCATCTCATAAGTTGTGAGAGTACCAAGTAGCTAATCCATTGTGAGACTTTTTAAATCAGGCATTTCTTTAATGGTTGATATTTTGGCATGAAATATCATAGGAAGAGATCTTAAGACTTGCTAAACAATTATATCTTCTTTGATAGCTTCACCAAGACTCAAGTCCTCTAATCATATTGGTTACTTCATCAACTCTGAGGAAATACTTTACTATGCTTTCCTCTTTACTCATTCTTAAGCTCTCAAAGCTCATTTTGAAGGTTTAAATTTTGGCTTGCTTAACTTTCTCATCTCCTTCATGACTCTGATTTAGCTTGACCCATACTTCCTTAGCAGACTTACAATACATAACCTTTACAAGTTCAAATTGACTAAGGCCAAAGAGATTGACATTCTTGGTTTTAGCATTATTTCCATACACCTTTTTACCATCTACATCTGTGGGAGGAACAACATAAGTTATCAACACAAAACTCCAAACGTATACCCCTAGGGACATGAGATAAGATGCCATTCTAACTTTCCAAAAGGCATAGTTTTTCCCATCAAAGGCTAGTATCCTACTAGAGTAAGCATCCCAACTCTCTTATCTAAACATGATTCCTTATAAATCTACCTTCTAGTGGTTAAACTATTCTTGAATGAACTTGGCTCTAATACCAACTATTGGAATAAAGAATTACTTGGGGAGCGGGGGGTGAATTAGTATTTAGTGGGATTTTTCAATTCTTAACTCAATTATCAAGTTACTTTCACTCTTGGAAGTTACTTATGTGGAAACCATCACGTGAATACATATCCACCAGTAGAGCAACATGCACATATTGACACAAATATTTTTATGTGGAAATCAAAGGGAGAAAACCACTAATCTGTTTGTTTTATGATGCAATTTTAAGCTCCTACTTAATTTCATGAATTTGTTTGTGAGCACCAACTCATAGGAGGCCCAAAACCCCAAGATATAAAGCCATAACTTTCCAAGAGGCACCAACCTCTTATGAATGCAGGCCACCACCTGCTCTCACTAACTTTTCTACTTTTCATGCAATTTTCAAATTGAAAATAAAGGCCTATACAAATGCTCAAAAATATAAACCTGATCAATTTCTACACACAACATTTTCCCTTCTCCTATACAGTTCTTCTTTGCACTGCACTCTTTACTGCTCAACTAATTCTAGTCTCGGCCCTCAGCTGCTTTGTATAACTATTAACTCTTGGCACCAATCACGATTCGACTCCCGCACTCACATTCAACAACTCACTCACCTCATGGTCCTTACTACCTTGATCCAGAGCTCTCATCACTTTCCATTGAATTTATTAGCAAAGCCTACATTAAAACAATTTCCGACTCACTCAGCACCTGCATAAGCCAGCTACGGCAAATAACCAATTTTTCATAACCACCAAATATGGATGGAATCATCTCCAAAGTTTCCAACTCGTTCATATCCACAAGTGCTAAGCCCTTAGACCACAACTCCCAAATTTTAATTGCATATGGACATAAGGCCCTCGGTCAAAATAACATGTGAAAGCCACTGCAAGACCAATACTTGGGGAGGCATTCCATCATTTGATGGGATTATCAAAAGCCAGTAAAATCATCTGTCACCCGGCTCTGTTACCTTTGCCAAACACTTTGTGTGTCTATTTATTTCCATTGAGGTGAGCCTTGCAAGCTTACACATCCCATGGGGTTTGCCCGACACATTTTCCATTTTCCCGTGCTCTGACACGATCATGTCACCTAATGCCCAGTCAGCCTATTGGTTCCTCTGTGCACATCGTTCAAACCTTCCAAGCCCAAACCTGCGAGATGATGTCACTCATGCCTTGTGGCTCCTCCAAAGTGGTGAGATGTGTCATCCATATTTGGCCCATTAGGCTACCAAAAATGACGAATATGCTTGCCATGTGTCCCTTTGTATCGATGTCATGCTAAGGTCACCTTGGCCAATCTAATGATGCCACATGCCTACTTCAAGGAGAGAGAAAAGGGCCCCAGGTCTAACATTTCACAAGAATTCCTTTGTTAATTTTGAAAGGGGTCCCAACCATTTCTTTAATATTGCCTGCTCCTTATTGTTGTGTTGCTGCCACATTTCCCAGTGCTATCCTATTGACTATTCTCTTTGTGTGCTCAATAAAGTCTAGAATGACCCCTAACAATAATAATAAATAAATAAAATAATATAAATATTTAAATATAATTAAATAAATAATAAACAATAAAGAAAAAATAACAATAGTAAATAATAAAGAAAAAATAATAATAGTAAACAAATAGTAATTAATAAAAAAAGATAATAATAGTAAATAAATAATGAATAATGAATAGAATATAATAATAATAAATAAATAAAATAGTAAATAATAAATTGGGCTTCTAAATAAATATATATAAAAGTAAACTATAAAAATAGTAAGAACAAGTAAAGTTGACAAAAAGTTAAAAGAAATAAAATAAAAAATAGTTAAATTAAGAGAAATATTAAATTAAGTAAAACTTCAAATAAATAAATAAATAAAAGTTGATATGTTGACACATGGAATTTGTGCATGTAGATTTATTTTCATTTTTGGAACTGTTTGGTCTATTTAATGGATGAGGAGGAGGATGAGATTCATTCATTGATTCTCTTAAAAGAAATGTGTTGTGAGACAAATGATTCCCTGGCAGTAGTACATTGATTTAGGGCTTAGGGGTGGCCAGCTGTAGAAATATTATGTGCAACTAAACCTACGGTTGGGTGGAGAGTCGTCCACAAAACTTTGTTGCCGTTAGCAGGATTCAAATAACATTAAACTTCGAAATCACAAGGAATATCTTCGCTACAGGTAAGTTGCCTCCACTCACATTTTTCGAAATTCTATGCTAATTAGTTGAATAGTTGTATGGTTACATAATCGATCTAATTAGTTATACATTTATTTTATGGTTTGTTACATATGGTATTAGAGCATGGTTTCCATCCTTAAAGCCTATAAACCCATACACAATGATGTATATGTTAAACTTTATTGATATTAAAATAAAAAGGTTAGTTATAGCTAAAATCTCTATAGTAAATATCACTACTATTTTCTGTTTATTTGAATTTTCAAATTCATTAATTTTTTTTTATAATTTATATAAAACTTTAAGTTGGGTTGTGAATCTCCTTGCAAAATTGATTTAATTTTTTAATTTTATATTAGTGCATTATTTTGTGGTGATAATCTACCTCAATGTGTTTTTCTCAATAAGAACTTGTAAATTAAATAATAAAGAAGGTTAGATTTAAGTAGCATAGATTTTTAAATTAGAATATATTTAAATAAAGAAAAATGCCATTCACACCAGTTTAACCATTTATATAGTTATGCATCTAATAAAGTTGGTTAAATTATGTAAAGAATAGCAATATGATTTACCATTCAACACTCATAAATAGTGATGAGCCCCAATTTTGGTACAATTCGGGCTCATTTTGGCCTACTTTACTTGCTCAAACCATTCATCTTTATTTGCTTATGCATGCATTTCTTAGTTATTTCATGTTGTTTGTAGGAGGAAGGTTAGACACTTTATCCACGTGACTAATGCATTGTGATTCCAGGTTTTGGCATGGAAAAAGGGAACAAAAGACAACGTAAAAGGAGTAAGAAGACATAAGGTGGCACTGCTGATTTTGTGGAAGGATGTCCACAGTATTGGGACATTCCTCGTGATTCCCACCGAGAACTCCGAGCTCCAATCAATCTCCCCTCCGAGCCTCAGAAGTAGCCAGCTGTCCTACAGGAACAGCAGTCATCAACTGTTGACTGCCTCACAAAGCCGCAATTACACTTCAGTTGGACAGCCGAGCTCCTAAAATCAAGGCTACTTGGCAGATCATCACTTTTTTGTATAAATATGGAGGCCGTAGCCTTAGATGGTTGTTGAATCTCTTGGGTTATCATATCATTTTGGAATCAGTCCAGTTTTGTTTTCCTTTTTCTGTAAGCTAGTTTGGCATGACATTGAATTATGAATAAAGAGGACAGTTTGTGATCGATTCCTGAGTTTTATTAGGAGACTATAGCTCTCAGGTTAGGGCCCAACCTGAGAGCCATAGATCCCCTCTGTTGTAGTATTGTTTTTAGTTCTTTTCCAGCACTTTACGTTTCATTCACACATGCAATTTGAATGGCAGTCTTGTAATTCGATTTTCTTATGAGTTAGATAGATTTCGTTTATGGTACAATTACTTTTACTTGTTTAGCGTAGCAAATGATACATGAAATCCATTGGAGCTCCAGCAAAATCGTTTGTTAAGGCTCACTGCCATCTCGTTTGAAGATTGGGGTGCAGTCCCTAGTAGACCACCAAAAACACGCATGAATTTGGTTTACACAGTTATGATTTGGATTTAGATGCTTCCTTGTCATTTATACGAACCACACATCTCTTCATCACAGTCCCATACGTATTTCTCTTTGCGTTTTGGATCACTGTTCAATAAAATCACGATACACTTAGTATAGGTTGATGCTTTCTTGGTTTGATCAACAGTTTCGGTCATTTGTTTCATTTACACTCTTCTCCATCTCGTTCATTGCCATCATTTCCGTTTGGACCTCGCATGCAACCACGTTTCTTTGCCTTACACCGCGTTCTGCCCTTTCCTAACCATCTCCTAATCCTCACGTAGCCTCATCCCTTGACCTTTCACGTCATCGCTCCAACACGCTCCCTCCACCTGTTTTCCATCTCACCCTTCCATTCCTGAGCCGTCACCAGCCTGTTCCCTATCTCTCACATCCCTTCCTACCTGTCCATCACCTCTTCCTCACCTCAATCCTCCACGGTAGACTATCCTGTAGCAATTCAGAGACATCCTGTAGCAATTCAGAGACATCCTGTAGAAAACCCTGAGTTTCCTGTAGAATCCCCTGCAGACATCCTGTAGGAGGTCTTTCACGCGGTTGCTGAGCTTCTGCATGTGGGAAGCCTCTGTGGATGGATGCCAAGGGTCCATAGGGACCTCACTTAGCCTCCCCAACCTGTCCCACGCTTTCCTTCCTTCTCCATCCAATCTGCACAATCAAACCCTAATAAGTAAGCAAAACGCAATCACTGCACCTACTTAATAAAAAAGTATAAAAACATGTCCTTTGTAATGTCAGTAGTTTAGACTCATGCATTTCCACTTGTTAGATGTAGTAGCAGCATTGGTAGAAGTATTACTCGTCCTCATTGCATTATAGAAATTAGATTAGTCAAATTAGGGTTTCCTAGGGTTACATGCTTTGATTTACTGTTAGTTCATTTTTGTCAATTAGCTTAGTCTCCTTTGAGCTAGCTTTCGTCCATCATTGATAAAGTTTCTTCTGTGAGCCTATAGAAGTTGGCTTGAGCCCTAACAGACTTGTGCTAGCTGACCAAGTGACAGCTGCGACAAGATCTAGTACTTGTGCATATAGCACCGGCGCTTCCAAGTTTGTACGAACAACCGGGTTGATAAAATGAGAGACAGGAAGCCTCAGGGGTTGTAGCATTATTGCTACAATACCAGGGCTCACCATCTTTTTGGCGCCGGTGCCAGGG